>JBBYHO010009030.1:0-12232 GCA_038382025.1 Adansonia gregorii
AATGATTCAATGGTGAATAAGGCATCGTTTTAAAGATAATTTGACATGCCTTAAGAGAAAAATATCAAACAATTCATGAAATATTGTTAGTTGCAACAGTTGTGTTGCCAGTCGGTGACAAAGCGAAACAGGGGATATCTCTCATTTTTTATGTCTACAGGTCCAAACTGGAGTCATTGGCATTCGAACATCTATCACTAAAAGGAAAGAGTGGCATGAGCATCACAAACTCATTTGCACAACCGTGGAGTAGTTTGGGACAATGAAACAGCCCGTTAATCATACCACTCAAGGTTTTGACTTAAAAACAAGGCACGGACATTTCGGGAATGAGTGCCAAGCCATTTTTATTGGAAAATCTAAAGATTTGAGCTAGTTTAATCAAGATTCCAGATCTGAAAAACCTAATTTTCCCTAAGATATTTTGCTAATTTTAAGGAAAATGCTAAGTCCATGCTAATCATCATTGGTTGAGGTTAACAGGCTTGGCTTGGGGGGTTTTGAAAATCCATTTTTGACAGCCATCAAACATGCATTTTGACAAGGAAAAGTCAACAAACATACAAGGGGATGGCATATAACATGAATGGGGATGCTAACTTTACCAATGGTCCAAACAAGGAAAGTTTTATGCATTCTGACAAGCAAATGCTACGGATGCTGAGAATGACAATGATCATGCAAGCTAATGTATAAATGTACTTGAAATGTGTTAGGCTAGTGATTTATATATAGATTAAGGATAACAAGATGCATGGATATGGCATAAAACGCATAAGCAAGAGATACCAAAATAATAAGGATAAAATGGGGCATTTTGCATATCAAAGGGGCATTAAGGCATCCAAATCCTAAACTACCACAACCAAAGGCCACAATAATGCATGAAAATCCTAAAAGGGTGTTGGAAACATAGAGAGCTCATTAAAATTATTAAGATGCTGAAAAACAAAAAATGCAAATGATAAAGTAGGAAGCTATACCAACAGAACTTCACTTTTTAGCCAAACAGTTAGAGTAGCAGAGATGGCTTGAATTTCCCTCTCTTCCTTGTTGTTAATAAGCAAGAAAAAGAGAAAAACAATAAGGTTTTGGTTTTGGTATGGATAAGGGTGATTTTCAGAATGTATAATGGTTGAAAGTGAGTGTTTTAAGGCTGTTTTTGGGTAATGAGTGGAGAGCTACGGGATTTGGTTTTCTTGGTGTAGGAATGTGTTTTTGAAGTTAAAAATGAGCTGGAATCTAACCTTTTTTAGCTGCGATAGAAGTGGTCTATTTATACTAGCATTTTGGAGCCAAATTGGAGGTATTTTTGGCCATTTCACAACGGGGAAAAGGTGATGTCAGCATGGTGGCTATAGGGTGGCGATAGGGAGCAACTTGTTGCTAATGTGATGGGCATAGGGTGACCGATTTAAATGCTAAAATGATTTTCTAGCAAATAGGGTGGCTGATGGTGATATTAGCCAACAACTAGGGAAGAGTAGGGTGATCATATGACATTAACCATTTTGATTTAATTTAGACTTTAGAAAAATGTTTTAATTAGTTCAAAAGCCTAAATTCATGATCTGATTTGTGTTTTAATCTTTCCTGATGCAAATAAATGAGTTAAAATCTAGTTTTGGATCAATGGTGGATGAGTTAAAAATGCTCAAACTGTGAAAATTGCCCGCATATATTGATACACTGCATAATGTATCGATACATTTGGTCTAAAAACCTTGATGGTATCAATACAATGAACATTGTATTGATACAATGATCAATGTATCAATACTATAAACCATTGTGTCAATACTATGAACCACTGTATCGATACATGTTGATATGTATCGATACATTTCTTTACAGAATCCAAGTTTTGGTCTCGGCATGGCCTAGTATCGATACATGAGGTCTTGTATCGATACAGAGGCTCATGTATCGATACATCTACAAGTTCTATCGATACAAATAGGGACATTTCAAATTTTTGGATCATTGGAGCAATGTATCGATACATTCAAGTAAAATTGTGAATTTTTTCATATCTTTTATCCCTGGACACCTTGAACTATGTCATTTGATGCCGCAACTTTGCATGTACCTTTGATATGATCCCAAGGCTTTCTTGACCTCCTAAAAATACTTTTTCACCAATCATCGCCCCCTCTCATGTCCATGCTCCAATTGCTACAAATTAGCTCAGACAAAATAAGGTGCCTACAGTGGCGATAATTAACATTTATTCTAATCATATTAGAATAAATCTTATTCAAAATAGGTTTAATCATTTAAAATAATATAATTTTTAATTAATCAAATTAATTAAATGTTAATTTCATGCTTATTATATTACCCAATTTATATCTTAAATAATTTAAAAAAAGTAATACAATTGGATAACTGGGTTTTTGATGGTATATAAGAATTTTAGTTGTATTCAACCTCTTATGAAGTTGTATTATGCCAACCATGCCAACTTTTAGCATTCATAAATTAATTTATAATTTTATTTATTTTAGTTTTAATTTAATCAATCACATTAGATTTTAAATCTCAAGAAAAATAAAGAAGGAGGAGACTTAGTCCATGTAGGACTACTTGGTTCAATCTTGGAGGAATCCTAGTCAACTAGGACTCTATCCCTTGTATGGCTATTTTAGCCATCCTACTCCAATTCAAATGTTATTGTCTTCCTACCACTAAACCTCTGAACATACAGCAAATTTATAGCAACTCCTTGTTGTCGTTGATGTTGCATCACAATCTAAGAAGAAGATAAGATGCCGCAAGCTTTAAACATACAATGCACATGTTTTAGCTCAAAATTGCAATGTTTCCAAATCTGATTTTAACATGATTTTTTCGGCAAGTATTATGAACTTTTAAAGATACCTTCATGGTGGAAAGAAAGTAAAAAATCAGAGCAATGGCTGCCTAAAACATCAGCCACATCAAAACACCATAACGTAGCCACCCCAGCACTAGTCTACACCAAATTGTCAACTGATGACTCCAATATTAGTAAAATTAATAAAATCATATCTTAACTACAAATTGAATAATAAAAATGAATTAAATTGCCAAAAATTTAGAAATAAAAAAAGAAACAATTTTCTTTAATTTTTTAATTCAAGAACGGATTAAGATAGCATCAAAATAACAAAATATTTAATTGGTAACAACTAAAACACAAGATTAATCAAATTGATGGAAGGAGATTCTAGTACCATTTGTAGGAAATCTCGGGCAACAAGTAATCAGGTTGTGAAAATTTATAAACTAATTCACAAACATGGTGGCAAAAACATAATAATAAATATAATCTGAGACTCCTTAAACATGATCAACTTGCAAGATCTTAAACCTAATGAACTATTCAAGATTTAAACATATCGTAATCTTGAAAATTTTTCCAGCAATTCCATGACCCAATAATAAGAAACATTAAGTCCAATTATCGTAAACCAAAGCTATCCAAGCATCTAGCCTTTAATGCTCACCCATATAGGTAACCTGAAAGACCTTTAATAAGAAAAAAACTTTGTTGCCAGGAGTCATACTAGTAGCTTAGGTTTCAATAAACCTTCCTTTACACTTAGAAGACCTTGATTTAATAATCAAAAAGAAGAAGAAAATAATTTTCCTTTTATTGTAAAAGAGTTGGCATAATTTTCTACATAAATTCTGGGAGGATGTTAGCCAACCTTATTTTGGTCTCCCTTAATAGAATTCAAAGCTTCCCTTAGCCTTTAAGGAGCAGCAAACATGAGCTTATTTAGCCTAAGGTTTAAAATTTTAATTTTTGAAAAATTATAATTTTGCCTCTTGCCTCTTTAAACTTGTTCAAATTAGGCCTATGTAACCATTACTTGTATTAGACATATAAAACCAATCCCAATTTAATTTTGACTAATCACCCTTATGTGTGTATCCCATTAGGCCTTCATCATATTAGCAGTAAATATAAAATAGCCTAATAAAGAATATTTTATATTTGTAGACCAAGATTGGTATCTAATAATGCATCATGGCCACCCAACATGCAGAGAGTGCCAATATAGTTTTGATAAGCCCTTCAGTGTTCAGTATTTTAGTGTAATAATTATCTTTTCATCTTATATCACAAAATTTGCAAAAGCATGGTTTAGTTCTACTTTTAGCTCTTACCCTGTTAGTATGCAAGCCCTGTGTTTTAACTCCATAATAAATATTGCCTTGGCTAAGGACTTTAAGTTAACACGAGCTAGGTACATGTGAGATATGCCCCCTTACATCACTTAAGGCGATGAATCCTCTATGGACCATTGCTTCGCTTACTATATGATTTATGCCATACCCAAAAGCACTTAACCATAAGTATCCATCTATTATGGACCCATTTGTAATGGAATCAAAGCATGATGTTTCCTCATATGAAATAACTTGGTGTCACAAGTCTAAGGATTACTTACACTATTAACATATGAAAGTATTTCCATAGACACTTGATTGAAATACCAAATAGAACTCTCATAGCTATGTTCAATGAACTTTTTTCCATAATAAGCACTTATATGATGTCCTCAAGTATCTTTATACTTTAACTGATGAGCTCGGTTATATACATCATATGCATGGAGGCTCATATATACCAGTCTTCATGCATTATCAATGCCATCTCTTGACAATACAAGGACCAGGAAGTTTTTAGAACATGGCTTTGATGCATAAAGATCTCATAATTATAACTCTTTAAATTCTTTTGTAAAGCCAATGTGTTTCATGGGCTTTATCTACATAAGATATTTATAACACTTATATAATTAAATCTTATGGATAAAGAAATACCTTTATAACAATAATTAAATATAATGTTTAATTACATGAAATCACTAAATGCTAATGCATTATAAGCGAAACGATTGGCTTACTGGGCTTAACCAAGACATATTGCAATTTTCATGGTCATATCTCACATATTTATCCTATCAAGAAAATGACTAAATATAAAGTTAAACAAGCATGGGTACCTAAGGGATTAAGGGACTAAGGAACTAACCTTCAAATACCAAAGTCAATTTGGGTACCAAAATATAAGTGAGTTGTAAGAGCGTTGGAGCAATAAGGAGCAAAGCACTACAAATGGATGCATTGACACATAAGGAAGTGTAATAAGTAACTTTTAAGCCTTAAGCTTGTCTTTATCATATATGGTTTCCTATTCATGATATATATTTATATATGTTTTTATTTGTTAATTTATACATATAATGCTTTATTGAAAACTAACTTCTACAAAATATCATTTTGATGCAAAATAATTTTAATGAGATTAGATATCTTGCATCCTGACTATGTATGAATTTATTGGAAAACTCATTTGGCAATTATGTGCCTAATTGTATATGCATTAAGTGCTTAATGATGATATGCTAGACTTATTTATGAAATGATGTTATGAAGCATGAACTCAAGCATGACATTTATGCATAAAAATCTGATTTGAATAAAATTCATGTTTTGAGTCATTAAAAATCTCTAAAGCATGACTAAATAGTATCATATCTTTAGGGGGAGCATTTAGAGCTTACCTATATGACTTGATTCCATGAACATGCATAGGCAAGTCTTTAAGTTTCTTTAATGCTTTATGTTTAATTATGCTTACATGAAACTTAAAATGTTTAATCATATTATTTATTCATGAGTTATTGTTTGAACAAGTTTGGAATACATTGAATGTGTTTATAAACTTATGCATGCACTGTTTGAATGAAAATTTCTTATTTCAAGACTTTTGGTTGCATATTGCTTGAACTTAAGTTGTTTATATGACCAAATATGCAAGATCATCCAAACTTGATTTTAAAGTTGTTTTAATTCAAACTTTTGATCATTCAAGTGAGTTTCAAATGTTCAAAATCATAAGATTTGCATTAAAACATCATATCATGGGTTTTAGAAGTAAAAATTGCACACTTTTAAGCAATTTTTTGAGAAATTTAAAGTATGTATTGATACCTAAGTGGATTATATCGATACAATGAACAAAATACCTAGGAAAACCTAAAAATATGAAGCTGGTATTAATACAAACAATTATTGTATTGATAGAATACAACCAATATCGATACAAAACCTTCTTATATCGATACAAGCAGACCATTTTGATTAATTCAAGCTATTTTTTATCCAATAATGCATAATTGATATTTTAATAGGTTCTTACTTCAAAATGCTTAATTTTTATGATTTCTAATCCTTAATAAGCATCATTTCATTACTCATCACATGCTTAAATATCTTATTTGATAAATTAATAAGTTTATCACAAATCAAATGCATGACTTAGTGTATATATTTGAATTGTGATGCTTATATCTGCAAAATGGTTTTGTACTTAATTTTAATTTTTTCTTTGCAAAATTATAATTGATACCTTTTGTGCTAACTATTATCAATTAGCCTTTAAATGTTTTCTTAAATTACCAATTGGTATTAGTTATGTTCAATGTATACATCATCTTTGATTTCTTGGTACTACTAATGCTTATATCTTGCCAAGACTTCTTTGCTTAAGTTTATGCAAGGTCTCACAAAGCTAAAAGCTACTTTTGAGAAGATAAACACTTGCATGACAACAAGAAAAAGCAAACAAGCATGCAACCTCATCAAATCAAGCCTAAATCATCCAACAAGTACTCAACATTTAAGTTCATGGACATAATATAAAAATGAGCATATCAACAAAGCTTGGTAAGGTTTATGTAATTAAACTTATTCAAACATTCATGACATACATGCATGTGCTCATAATTAACAATTGTTATCATTGTATAACTTTGTAAGCTTAAATTGTTTGCTTTGCATAAATCTTTGAACATGATTTTGAGTTAAGCATTGTTGACATCTCTTGTTATAAAAATTAGTTTCAACAATTGTTATCCTATGTCTTTATCATGCCTGGACTCTTGATTGATCCATGTGCAAGTTCATTGACTAAAATAAACCACCCTTTATCATAACTGAAATATACCTCCTTGTAATTATGTGCTAAAGTAGCGTATAGAGACATTATGCATAAACACTTGGTATATTCTCTTATTAAAATAAGTAGCATAATTGTGTATGTCTAAAATTGCTCAAATTATATTGTCAACATTTTTTAAATGAGCAAATGATTTTTCTGGAAGTTTTTCTATGCTTTACTTAGCAAATGTTTTTCAAGCATTCCATATGGTTCAAATGTTGGATTATAAGTAGTATGCATATATACTGAAAATTCAACATTAGGAATCAAATTATGCACATAGACAATAATTGGATTTTTTTAATAACAATTGGCATGTCGTCTGTACTCATAATCTTATTTGTGCTTAAAAGCTAAAAAATGAATACATGAAACTTACACTACATTGCACTTCAATGTCTATTTTTTTAACCATTGGGATATATGTTCTTAATGCTTACTAATTTGTATACCTTGTATGAATTCTTGCTTAACTTAGCACTTTTAGCTTTGAATTAATCTAAATTTTTTATATAACAAAACAGGGGAGAATTTTGAAGGTTAATTTGCATGTTTTAGTTGTATATCTATATGAAAGCGAATATGAGGGAGAATCATTTTATATGTGTTTATATTGATTACATCTCATACATATGAAATGATTTATGTTGGTTTATAGTTTTATGGCCAAATATGATCTTGCCATTGCCAAGTATTTACAAAAGCATTTTATAAATTTTTCATATATTTAAGCTATGCTTTTATTAAGGGAAAGTTTTTATTAAAAATCTTTAATGTTTAAGGGGAAGTTTGTACAGAAAATTAACCTTTAGTTTTGTCATATCAAAAAGGAAAATATCATTAGCTTTATTAGCTTTGAATTAATCTAGATTTTGATATAATGAAAACTTAAGTTTAATTAGCGTATAATTAAATATTTTTAACTTAGTATTTTTCTTTGATTTAATTTAATAAAAAACTTTGAAAACTACTAGAATTTTTTTGACTCCTTAATTTACTCAAAAATGTGTTTTAATGTGTACATTTGCATAAAACATTTTTAAGATAAGTTCCATATGTTCTAAAGTCATGAAAACTCCTTAAAGATGATTTTTTATGTAAGAGTATTGATACACTAGGTGTATGTATCGAGACAAAGGGTGGATGGTAGGGCTAGAGCAAGCATAATCACTTGGACGGCTAGAAGTGGGCCGACTATGGCTGAAATTGGCTTGAAACCCTTGTTTGTATTGGTACAAGTGTTCTGTATCAATACAACAAGCTGAGCCTTGATTAAGACTCTTCATGTATCGATAACGCATGATGAGTCTCGATACAATGTTATTTGTATCCATATCATGCGTGAAAAATTATCAAGTCTTGAGACCAAAGCTTTCTATATCGATAGCACGCATTGCAAAGATCAAAAAAATCAAATTTTGTATTAATACAACAAGGCATGACTTGAGACTAGAGGAGTTTATTTCAACAATTACTTGAATTTATGAAGCTCTAATGGCTTCAAACCTGTGTCAAATATTACCAATGACCATATTGAAGATCAAGGCTATAAATAAGCCTCTCCAACATTCGCAAGAGTAGAAAATCAAGCAAAGAAAGAGCTTATAGCAACATCATTCATCTCTTTAAGTTTTTTATAGTAGTTCATTCATTATATAGGATTACTTTTTCCTATCATTTGTGTATTTATTGTATTTCTATCTTTAGGATTATCAACCTTTGAGTTCAAAGTCTTGTAAACACCAACCTTCTAGAGGCCTTTTCTTTGTTTACACAAAATCCTTGTAATAAGTGGGGTTTTTATTTAGCATTCAAAACTAGAGAGTGTGAGGTTACTATCTCATCCTAGAAAGATAGAGCGGTTCCTATCTCACCCTTGAAAAATAAATAGGTTGCTATTTTAGCCTTGAAAGATAAAGAAGTTATTATCTAAGCCTTAAAAGATAGAGAGGTCTCTACTTAGCCTTTGAAAGCAAGGAAAAGGCTCTATCTCAATTATAAAAGATAGTGGGTTTTATCTCAACCGTAAAAGATATGGAAAAGGATTCTATTTTGTCATTGAAAAATAAGTTGTAAAAGTTTTCCCTTGAAAAGTAGACAACTTAAGTTAATGAATTAGAGAAATTCTCGGCAAGCAAGGCAAAAGGAGAGTATGCAGTCAAATAAAGCCCAACCTCTATAAATCATGATGTTTGCTTCTCTATCTCTTACCCGTTGATCTTGTTTATTTCACTAACTTACAACTTCAAGATATTCACTACTAGATTTCTCAAATTACATATTCAAAGTTTTTAAAATAATCAATTTAGCCTTTTTTGATTTCCATCACCACATTCAAGGTCTAACATAAATAACTACCAAAATTTTGTCTTCTAAAAAAAGGTGGAGAAAGAGAAAAAGAATAAATTCAAAATTAGTTCATATGCATTCCATTTTTAATTCATTGAATCACTTGCATTGATGAGAATCAAAGATGAATATGAATCTTTAATGACGATACTTTAACAAACTCACAAGTAGCAATTGCAATGCAGTTTTGGTGTGACTACCAAAAGTATTGGAGTATTGGTAAAATTCTCAATATAAAAAATTCTCATCTATTTTTAAATAAAAAGTATTTATTTTCATAAAAAGAGGAAAATAATTTTAAAAAATAAATAGTTTTAAAAGAAATAAGGGAATTATTTTGAATGTAAACATTAAAATATTTTATCAAGGGCAGAAGATAGCATGCGGTTAATTCTTATCGTTTTTTGAAATGAAATTCATGGGAGTGCTATTATATTCCTCACATGCAATTGTACTCCTAGAGCCAATTTTTCGCAAAGCAAAAATTATTTTTAATAAATACTAATTAGTTTTATGACTCTATTGAAAAGATAATTTTTTCTCAATAACCATTCATACTCAAACAAAACAAATATTGGCAGCTGCTTTCTGTGGATTTTCTAAAAATCGTCTAGCAATTGAAAAACTATTATGAAAATTATCAAAGATTTCCATATGTGTTTTAATTGATTTTTTATTTATTTTAAAAATATTCAGGAAAATAAGAAAAGAAAAGATATAGAATGATAAAACGAAATAGATACGGGTAAGGTAGAGGGATCCCACCTATGGGTTTATTAAGAGTAGTTTTCATTAACTTATACTTGTATGAGATGGACTAAAATGGCCCCTATGGTACTCTCTTGGGGCTGGAAAGGCTTTCAGTACCAAACTCAAGTCATAATGTCATTTCTGAGCAACCAATCAAAAAGGGAACAAAGCCCATTCCAGATAAGAAAATCAAAGAAATTACGTAAAGTCAAAAAATGTGGCATGGAAGGCTATCACAAATGGCTTTTCAGTTCCAATCCAAAAATTTTAACTCAGTTGACTATTTGAAACCCTGAAAATCAATGAGGATCTATTATCCAAGTCAAAGCCCAAAATTAAATAAAATTAAAAGCCCTAATGATGAACTTCAAATCGGTTTAATAAAAACTTTTAACTCTCAATTTATGAAACCAGTTTAGTCCTGGGTTTAAATTAAATAGTAATTAATTAAAATTAAAAATTCACAAAAGAAATTAATTTGTCAATCAAGTTAAATTAAAGATATTATTACAAATCTGAAATAAAATTGTGTCTATATAAATATGCAAATCACTATAAAAACTTATACATATCAATGATCTATTTTATGTACTTTCTAAAAAATCACATGATAAGACTTTATCCTGAAATAGCATGTGTAAGATAACGATAAGAGATTACATAATTTACCAAATTATATAGTAAGATATTATTATAATGTAACATATAAAATACACAAATAATTACAACATATAAATCATCATGATAAAATGCATAAATAATTATTAACTACCTATTTCATGTATTTTATTCTAAGTTACATTGCAATAAAAATACTTTTAAGAAAAAAATACTTTTTATTTTAAATAATCTGTAAAACATAAGGATATTCATGGCAAGTAAAATATGTAACTTATTTTAAATTTGTTCTAACATTGTCATAAATTATGTAACATTTTATTAATTTATCTAAGAGATTATTATATATTTAAAACTATTTTAACGTGTAACGAGAGTTTGCTTTTTATTTTTTCTATTCCAAGTCCTTCAATATATTCGCTCAAGATTAACATACTATTGTAATATTCTTTATTTGTTTAAGAATTATTAATATAGATCTTCACAAAAAAAAAAATCATTTGAGTTAGAGTCATATGACATGAACACCTCTTGACAAACTCTAATATAATCTCTTCAAGTTTATATAAGGATTTGTTTTCACTCCTAGGCATTGATTAAAGCATCAAAAATCGTTAAAAATAATTCTTTTAATAATATTTGCCTTCCATTATCAAACAAAAAATTAAAACTAAAAAATGATTATAATTCAAAATTTTGCAACTAATCACTAGGTAAAAGAGTCGGCATAACAATATAATTATAGATCTCACATTGTAAATGTACATGTATGGTCATTACATAATTTTATGTACATAGAATATAACCAATACGACATCAATTTATGCATACCAAATAGTAATTATCATACTTTATTATACACCAAAATGCCAATTATAAGTTAGAAAATTAAAATAAAAACTTTAAAATACCATTTTTGCTAAATTAATATTTTAAAAATAAAATTATGCTTGATTTAGGTTCGGCTCATTTCAGATTAGTTGTTTGAATTATTTCAAATTCAAGTTACTTCATGTTCAATTCATGTTCAAGTCATTTTAGGTTATTGACTTTTTCTAATCAAATTAAGTTAAATCAAATTCTATTACATTGATTAATTATTTTAGAATCGAATCATAATTGGCAAGTTTATATCACTCCCATTTTAGAATCCAGAGACTTTCCTGGCATTTGTGGGCGCCATTATATCAGTTTTGAGAGCTATTACACCAGACGTCCAAAGCAGTGACATGCAAACCTAGTTTTACTTTCTTTCCCCCTTATATTGTTACGTATATCAAAAACATAAAATTCTTGGTTGGATTATTATCCAAGAATAAAAGCATCAAGTCAAACATTGGGGTTGTTAAAATCACCTCTAAATTTTTAAGGATAAGAAAAGGAAAAACCAAAGATCCAACTTCAATTTTACAAGAATTTTAAAATTTTAAAAAGTGGACAAATCAATTGAAATAGGCTCAGATTCTAAAATTACCTCTACATGGAAACACAAATTTACCTCCTCGGGGGACAAGGAAT
>JBBYHO010009041.1:0-13538 GCA_038382025.1 Adansonia gregorii
GGATGTTATTATTAAGTTCTAAACTGTTAACTTAAGAGTAGCCACAGCATCTTAAGTTAATTGATTTAAATAAAATAGTAGTTATTTAAAACTACATAAAGAAAATAACATCCATAAAGTGTTAGACCATGAAATTAGTTATTTCGCCTCACAGGAAAATAATTAATTTTGTAAAATGGTTAAAGGATAACACAATATATAATATTAAAGTTAAATTTTTCTAGACCCACAGGTATGGATTATTTAATTTTGGTGTATTAAAACTATTATTTTATCATGGAAGTTATGTAAATCCATATGCATGATGCACCTCTACCCACAAGAAGGTTTGGATTTACATTTTGAATATAAAGTATTTTATGCAATTAAAGTATAGTTCCTTGCATTTTGCAGCAATTTCTACTTCCATGATTAATAAGGCTGCTATAATGAAATGCTATTTGGTGATGAAAAATTACTTTAATAAAAGAGTAAATTAAGCTATTTTGGGTGTAAGGACCTTGACTTAATATTTTGGGTGGATAACTTGACCTTAACAAATAAAGTGCGCTAGAGGAAAATAGATTTCGATGTACAGTGAGAGCATTCTAACCATTTAAAGATGATGTACATCAAATCTATATTAGCAAATCAATTTGGATTTCATCCTAATTGCTATAAGGTCAAGGATAATTGCAAAGCCACTAAAGACCAAATTGTTTAATCTGATAAGGTTTTGGCTATCATCCTAATAAGGAAGCTTTTAGGAATAAAGTGCAACAATTCTAAATTGTACATGAGCACATTATGGGATTTGAGAGATATTGTTGTTCAACTCAAATTTTCGAAATTAAGTTTTTCGAGTAAATCTCTTATCACTTTTCTATTCAACTTTTTTTTCCTAATGAGTATGACCATGAGAAACACATATGAAGAAAATGGTCTATCAATGAACTCTCAGTTATATGTGTTTAAGAGGAAACAAATTAAAGAATGAGAAACTAGATTCAGTTAGCCTAATGACTCAAGACAAAAAGTGATAAATAGGCAATAAAAGTGAAGAAGGGAAAAATGCCAAAAGAAAATGACATCAAGTCCTTCAATTTGTTTTAATTTAAATATATAAAGAAAAATTACCTAAAGTATAAAAGGGACTTGAATATAAAGTTAAACTCATTTTGTATGAATCTCTTCTGGTGTTGTTCCCAATAACATAAGGTGGTTAGACTTATGTTCATCATATTATATTTCTACTATTTAAGGTTTCATAAAGTCAAGGAAACCAAAGGAAAACGGGAGGAACATCTATCATAGAAATCGTTAAGGACTGTCAGGATCATTTTGAAATTAAGATTTGTTTTAAAACTTAAAAGGGTTTTATCTTTTAGTTCAGAAATTTTTTTTAATTAAACGAATTTTGAATTTAAATTTTTTAATTCTATTGTTGAAATTTCAAAAGAGAATTTTTTATTAGATTTTTCATCATTAACTTGGATCCTGATTTGAGAATAAGTTTGTTAACTATTTTACATGATTTCTGGTAGTAAAGAGATGCTATATATATAACTCTTTCAAAGTTGTAGTATAAAGATTGTGTCGTATCTCCATATAAAAATTGAGAAGAATTGACAATGATCGAGTTTTTGAAACTCTTGAGTTTGACATTTAAGTTAGTTGCATTAAGGAAAAAAAAAAGCAAACTAACAAATCCATTAAAGGAATCTAAAGAAAGCACTGTAATATTGAGAGATCATACACTTTCCTTTAAGTTTATGGATTGATGCACTAAAACCGCTATTGATGTCTTTATTAAAGTGCCAACTAAATTATTTTCTAAATTTTCTTAGAATTATGGAATAGTTGGAATCCAACTTAAGACATTATAAACTTGGGTTGTCCAATTAAAGTGGAGGCTAGTAACACAAACATAATGAAACTGGATCCAAGAATAAGTTAGTAGCTGTAAGTTATGCAATTAACTTATAGGGGTAAAGGTTTCAAATGTCTCTCATATTCAACAAGGATTTTTGAAATTGGAAATGCTAAGTTTTTTATGGATCATGGATCTAGTGGGAGCAACTTTCCTCGTAAGGTTGATATTGAGGAATATATTTATTTAGATTAATCTTTTGTAAAGGTGATTGTTTCTCAAATCAAACATACAGAATTAACTAGAGAGCAATCAAATCAAATATAACATTTACAATAAATAATTAATCTCACTGACTAAAGGTATACAAAATGTACAAATAAATATATAATTAAGAGATCAATAAGTAAGAAACTAGCCATTTCTATCACTTAGTTATATACCTATAAAAATCTAATTTTGATATTGGACATAAAGATAATCTCGTTTTCACTGGCCATGAATAGTGAAAATTTCACACTAGCATAAAGCTATGATAAAAGAGATAGAACCAATGGCCAATAATCAAGTCTAATAACTCGTTGAATTGCCTTTTGGTAATTTTGAATGATATAAGGTTAAACTAATGATCAAAAGTTTCATTCAAAGAAGGTATTGATTACCATGAAACTTTCTCTCAATTTTTTTATGAAAGTTTCATTAAGAATTATCATAGCTTTTGTGGCTCATTTTTTATTGAGAGTTACATTAAATGGTAGTAAAAACAACTTGCTTAAACAAGGATCTTGAGAAGAGGTATACATGAATCTATCGGACGGATTCTTTTAAAAATCAACGTATAGACTAAAACAAGCATCCCACCAATGATATGTAAAGTTTAACATTTACTAAAATGTTAATCATTATTTATACCTTAAAGTTAGTGGGAGTAAAGTTATAATTTTAGTCTTATATATTGGTGATGTTCTCCTTGCAAAAGTGATTAGGCTTTGTTGTATGAGACAGGGTTTTCTTTCTCAAAACTTGATATAAAGAATTTAAGTGAAACTTTATATGTCATAGGCATAAAGATTCATAGAGATAGGTTTAAAAACAAACATTAAGTCTATCTCAGAAAGCCTATAACAAGATAGTTTTGGGAAAAATTAGAATGCAAAGCTATTCACTTATAAGGGTACAAATTGTAACGAAAAAATTTTAATCTAAGCTAATATCTCCAAATAATTTGGAAAAGAAGCATATGAAAGGCATTAAATATGCATATAGTATTGTGAGCCTTATATATCAAGTTTATAAGAAACTTGACATAAAGTTTATAGTAGAAGTGCCTGGCAAATATTAAAGTATTCTTGGCCATAGACTATGAAAGCTGTCAAAGGAATTATGTTATAAAGTAACATCACAAGCAATAAAGTTGAGATATTTAATCTCTAGTTTGAGAGTTGTCAACAAGGCTATTAAAGATCTATTATGGCAACTTTTATGTAGGGTACTTTTTTAAGAATGATAAAAGCGAGAGTCGCAGCAAGCAAATAGATATAAAGTAGCTTATTGTCGGAGACTCTAAAGAAACGAAAAGGGGATATCCAACATATCAGTACAGATTTAATAACAGCCGATCCCATGACTAAAGCATTGTCGACAAAATAGTTAAAATTCATGTGGATCATATGAGACTAGTTAAATTTTGTCAAGATGCATTTTGGCTTCTTTGATTGTGTTAATTTCACATTTTTAGAGTTTATGAGCATGTTTCAGTTTGTGCACATCAAGATTATATGTCAAGTGCACCTTAAATGATTAAAAAAAATTCATTCGTAAAGTATATTTTATAAAATGCTCTTTTAGAGATGATCATACATTGTAATACATGGAAGGGAATATTCGTTTTAGAATGCTACCGCCATGATTTGTGCTATGTGAAATCTTTAATTGAGTGAGAGTCGGACTAGAGTAACTTATGGCCATGTTAAAGTTTTGGATTTAATTATCACCTATTCGAGTTCTTGGTTTATCATATAGGCTAAGTGGGAGAATGTTGGACTTTATGTGGCCCATATCATAATAAATGGAGCAAGATAATTAAATCAAATTATTAAGGTGAAATTATAAAGTAAATTCCATTCAATTTAACTACTCTAGTGATAAGAGTTAAACTCTATTTTAGTAACTAATTAGAATACAGATTCATTGATGGTAGGATATAACTCTAATTAGTCTTTTAGTATAGGTCCCTAGTCTATTCTATGAATATTGCCTGTGCATCATTATAAGATAATTATCAAGAAAAGGATATAGACTAAAAGGCTTATATGGAGTGTTCGTCTTTGTGTATTTGGAGCGAGTCTGGGTTCTTGATCAACAATGGCTAGAGGTGCGTTTTATTTAAATTTTTACATATAAAATTTAGGTTAAAATATTAAAAAAGTTTTTGTTTAATTCCCTTAAAGATTTGAGCATGTAGATTAAATCAATTGCATGCAATTAGATGTGAAACTTTAATAGTAGTTCATGCCAAAGGAGGACTTAGAGTGAGTTAAAACATTAATGGTCTAGAGCCATTCACTTTTATCTGATTTAGGTGCATTGCGTGCCTCTAACTTACTCTTCTCCAGGACATGGTAGAGAATTTCAATTAATCTTATTCAAGATTGTCTGCATAACAATTTCCCTCCATAAAGGTATGCTTGATGGGCTTTAGTTGTTGCTCAATCAGTAGAGGTTCCGCAATCACATACTAATGTGTTGAAGTAACGATTTGAGCTGTTGGAAGTTAGTAATTAAGCTTATGGATGCTGTTGATGTTTTTTGCTATGATACCTGGGATTTTATGTTACTCAGATTTGGATATGTCAATTAGGTATGTTCAATTTTTTGAAAAATTTTTATGCATTTAAAAAATTTTCAAATAATTAAATTTTCATTCAAGTGTCAGAATACGTATTAAAAACATTAATAAAAAATTAATAATTCAAAAAAAATAAAGAATCAAAAGTTATATAAGTAATGGATGGATTCAGGTCTGGCCACGATCAACAACGTTAGTCATAGAGGTGAGTCTTTTGGGGACGCGACCATAGACAGAAGTTATTTGGTTTCTTTATAAAGCATGGAATTTTCTTGGGTTGGGCGGTTTGGAGCAGGGTTTGTGCCAGGTATTCCTATGAAAGGTCAGGATAGGCCGTTGTTCACGTTCATGGCCATTACTCTAGCAACATCGATGTTCGCCCGCTTTGTTGTCGCTGCTGGTTTCCCTGGAAATTTGTACGTAGACTCAATCGTGGTTGTTACGGTTCACAATGGTTCTTAATGCCTACCATGAAGGATTTAATTACAATTGCGAATGCTTATTTTATGATTATAGATATAATAAATATTATCATAAATAATTATGATAAATATTAATTATAAATATCAATTATAAAAAAGTTAAAATTTAGAAATAACTATTGAAATAACGTATTTTAATTGCTATTTAAATCTCAATGTGCCATCATTTCTGAAATCTTTAGTGTTTGACGCTCGGATACCATTTTGAACACCATTGCCATTGCCATTGCTAGCCCTATTTGATCTTAAACAAACTTTTGATCCAATAATGTCCTCCAATTTGACTGAAACATAAAAATCTTCAAAATTGATGCTAATAAAAGGTTTTATTATTAAAATAATATTAATTTTTTTATTTACGATTTTAGGTTGTTTGAAAATTATTTATCGAAATAAGTCAATTTTAAAAATCTATTGAGAAATCGACACAGAGTAAAAATTATAAAATTTAGTTGAAAAATCGCTCAATTCTCAATATCGCATTTGATTAAGCGATTTCTCAACGTAATTTATGAGAAATCAACAAATAAAATATCGATTTCTTAACCAATTATATATTG
The DNA here is from genome assembly GCA_038382025.1 of Adansonia gregorii. NCBI lineage: Eukaryota > Viridiplantae > Streptophyta > Magnoliopsida > Malvales > Malvaceae > Adansonia > Adansonia gregorii. Next base: position 5,740 of record JBBYHO010009041.1, read on the forward strand.
ATAAATCGCCATATAAAATAACGATTTCTCAACATATAATTAGAAAATCGTCTAATCACATGACGATTTCTCAAATATATAACTTTTGATTTTTTTTTTTCGAATTGTTTCCAACACACGTAACATATTTACACATACATATAATTATATAAATTTTTGGAAGAATTAAAAAAAACTAATAATTATTAAAAAAGAACAAAACTAAAAAAATAACTATAAAGAAGAAAATAATAATTATTAAAATTATTAATAAAAATTATAATTACCTTTTTACCTCTAATTTTATTCTTTTCTTTAATATTACTCTTCTATACGTTCTTAATGAAACTGACATTTTTCATATATATAAAAATTATATATAAATATAAAAATTATATATAAAAATTATATATATTAAAAATAGTATTTACAAAAAATAAAATATTAAAAAATATTTTTTATTAATCTTGAAAACTAATAAAAAATACTAGTTTTGCTAGAACAATGAGTAATAATATAATATAATATAATATAATCAAGATATATTTTAGACCTCACTCGATAATCGGAAGAATACAAAAAAATTTATTTTATGAAAAATTTGAAAGGCTTCGATTTTTATTTTTAAAAAAAATATTTTATTATTAAAATAATTCGTAGAATCTCTCTCATATGCTGGAAGGAATTCTACTACTATTTTGATATTGGAGATATTGCATTGATTTGCAAAAATTCTAATTTTATTAAAGTAATTTAATGAAAATCACCTTAAGACTTGATTTAGACAAAATGTACTAAACATAACTCTAAAGATTCAACTTTAATTAATTTGACAAACATGTCTCCTAAATCACATTTTGACGTAAAAAAATCCCTATGACCTAAATTACAAATAATAGTATTTTTATTAGTTTTTAAATATTAATTTAAGATTAATAAAAAATATTTTTTAATATTTTATTATTTATAAATATTATTTTAATATATATAATTTATATATTTATATATAATATATTATATATATGGGAAGGATCGGTACCATTAAGAATATAAACAAAAGCAACAACACAAAAATAAAATAAAATTAGGGGTAAAAAGATAATTATAATTTTTATTAATAATTTTAATAATTTTTTTTTTATAATTTTTTTTGCTTTGCTCCTTTTACATAATTATTAGTATTTTTTTTTGAAATTCTTCCAAAATTTAGATAATTATATGCATAAGTATATGTACAAATGTTACAATTTAAAAAAATTTGAAGTTTTATTTTTCAAAAATCTTTATGTGATTGGATGATTTTTTACTCATATGATATTATATGGCTTTGTTGATTATGCACAGGTTTTGTAGTTAAGAAAGCGATATTTTATTTATCGATTTTTCATAAATTATATTAAAAAATTAAAAAATTATCTAATTAAATTGTAATTTTTTAATCAGTTAGACATTAAAAAATTATTATTTGATTGAACGATTTTTTAATCAAATTTTATAAATTTTTTTCGTGTTAAGAAATAGATATTTAAAAATTGACATTTAAAATATCGATTTCTCTATAAACTTTTAAAATTGACCTATTTCAATATATAATTTTCAAACGATTTATAACTATAAATAAAAAAAATCTAATATTATTTTAACAAAAAAATCGCTGATAAAATTATAAATAGAAAAAAATTTTATGACATCATAATCCAGATTTTCTAGGTGGCATGGCTGAAGCACACTGTACTTACAAGTGCCCAAATTCAGAACGGAACAATAGCAGAACTGAACAAGACAGAACCAGACTTGAAAGTAAAACAAATGATACAACAAAAAAGGCAAGCAAAAGTTTGGAGGATGGAGAGGTTGAATCTGAAACACAAGTTATACAACAGATGGATATCAACAGTGGCCAGCATATGGATCCAGTGCACCAGCGGTTCGCTCTACACTTTCTCCATCTATTCCCCAACTCTCAAATCCACCCAACACTATGATCAGTCAACCCTCGACATCATTTCTGTCTTCAAAGACGTCGGCGCCAACTGCGGCGTCCTTTCCGGTCTCCTCTACACTTTCGCCGCCACTCCATATCACCGCCCCGACGCTTGTTTTGGAGGGCCTTGGTTGGTCCACGCGGCTGGTGCCATCCAATGCTTTATCGGTTACTTCCTGATCTGGGCTTCCGTGGTTGGATTGATTCCTCGGCCTCCAGTTGTGGGGATATGCTTCTTCATGCTGCTGGCGGCGCATGCTCAGAGCTTCTTTAATACCGCTAATGTGGTCACCGCTGTACGGAACTTTCCTGATTATAGTGGCACTGCTGTTGGTATTATGAAAGTATGATTACGGCTTTGATTCTCGAAAATTGTTAGAACTTTAAAATTTTAATTCTTGGTTCTTACTTCTTAAGCTTGTATATATTGATTTTATTTTGACTTTTGATAGGGGTTTTTGGGTCTGAGTGGGGCAATATTAATTCAAGTTTACGAGACTATATTCAACAACAAGCCCACTTCATATCTTCTGATGCTGGCACTGTTGCCCACCATCAATCCTTTGCTGCTTATGTGGTTTGTGAGAATTTATGACACAAATGAACAGGATGAGAAGAAGCTTCTCAATTCTATTTCAATTGCTGCTCTGCTTGTTGCTGCTTTTCTTATGGCTGTAATAATATTGGAGCACTTCATTACTTTGCAATTGTATGTTCGGATCCTTACTTTTGTCATGCTTCTACTGTTAGTCGCGTCGCCTCTTTGCATCGCGCTTGGAGCAGGAGAAAGGGATTTTCCTGTGATTCATCAGAGTTTGATTTCTGAAGGGGACAGGTTATTCGATGAGCCCCCACAGATGGATGCCAGGAGAATTCCGGGCACACACCATACTGCTGGATTTCATCACTTTCCTGCTAGTGCTGATCAAGAGATGGTTGTTCATGATACAAGGGATTCCCTGGAGGAAGAAAATATTAATCTTTTAAAAGCCATGTGCAGTTTGAACTTCTGGATTTTGTTCTTTGCGATGGCATGTGGGATGGGCTCAGGGCTTGCCACAGTGAATAACCTTGGCCAAATTGGAGAATCTCTTGGTTACTCGAGCTTCGAGACTAATACTTTAGTTTCTTTGTGGAGCATCTGGAATTTTCTAGGCCGTTTTGGAGCTGGTTATGTATCAGATCATTTCCTTCATGTTAGAAGATGGGCAAGGCCATTGTTCATGGTCCTCACTCTATCAACCATGAGTGTTGGTCATGCTGTGATTGCATCTGGTTTGCCTGGTGCTCTATATGCTGGTTCGATACTGGTGGGCGTTTGTTATGGCTCGCAGTGGTCCCTGATGCCCACAATTGCTTCTGAGATATTTGGTGTGAGACATATGGGCACCATATTCAATGCCATTACCATAGCTAATCCCGTTGGATCATATAGTTTCTCCGTGAGAGTGGTTGGCTATATTTACGGTATGGAGGCATCAGAGGAAGGGAACAGTTGCAATGGAACTCACTGCTTTATGTTATCATTCCTTATAATGGCATCGGCCACCTTATTGGGTTCTCTTGCTGCTTTAGGCTTGTTTTTCCGTACCATAAGCTTTTATAATCAGGTTGTACTCAGAAGGCTACTGCATTCCCCAAGGGAATAAGTCCTTCGTACTTTCGACATCATGCGAAAGGCCAAATAACCGATCATGACATGCTAAAGCCTTTTTTTTTTTTTTCTTATTAATGCATGAGGTAATCTCTGAGATACACTCAGTCTGTGATCGAATGCTTCTTGTGACATGCTTTTGGATTGCTCTTTAGTTAAGAGGCCCTTATTAAAGCGAAGATTGATAATAACTCTCAGTTTAAGTAATTACCTGGAGTTAAGTATCATGCCTTACATATCTGTCTAGTAGGACTAGTATTTTTCAGCGGTAACTAGCAATCAAGTTAAGCTAATAGAGGCCCGAGGTAAGCATGCTGAATTCATGCAATTATTGTTATCCAAGGAAGGGAAAGAAACATGTTAAGGAAGGGAAAGAAACTTGTTCGTTTCAATATAACTTATGTCTCTGAAGAGATAGGAAACTGTCTTCGGAATTTCCAAAGAGAATCACACTATTGGTATAGATTTGAAAATCCCAGAGACTAGAAATAAAAGGAGATATTTTCCCCCATATGAAAGATTAGAAAAGGGGAAACAGAAATTCTTTTTTTAATATTTCTAAATAACTGGAGTTGCCAAAACTATCAATAGAAACAATAGATTTGTTAAACGATCTGCTTTATAGGAGAACTTGGCGCTATTGTTGTAACGAGGAATGTAATTTGGTCTAAGAAATTAAGTACGGGATCTTTGACATGAGTCCTTTGTTCAAAGAGACTTGACATATGAAAATAAGGTCCTAGATGGGAAGATTAACCTAATGCTTCTCTGTTTCTTACTTGAAAGCTATGTAAGATCAGGTCGACAGTGGAATTTCTCGCAATTTTTTTTTTCGTAAATTTGATCTCTATGGTATACTCATGTACTTGTTGATCTCACTAATTTCGCTCGATATAGCTAATTCTGTTTTAAAGTGAGCCTGTTGCACTGCTGCTTATTTTTTTTGCGGCCAAAGTTGAATGGTTTAATGATGTCGGAAATGTACTACTAAATATAATTGCCGTCTTGGGATCTAATTGCTTTCATATATGCTGATATTTGCCAAGTGCTTAGTAAAATCTTTTGTACGAGTATCACAGAATCACAAGCACGGCCAAGCCCTTTGTTTTCAACTGCATTCACATTGTTATCTACACTGTTGCATCATATATTACGGTCATGAAATTCGGTTGTTCAACATCCCACAAAGATCAATATTGCTGAGTATAGCAGCCCTTAGTTGCATACGCCCCTTTTTAGTCTTTGTTTAATTCAAAATATAACTATGCTTCTAGAAAGCTCGCTAGATTTGGTTAGAAAAATGGATAAAGATAAATGAGAGTAATGTTACCTGAGCTTTTTTTTTTTTTTAAATACCGTATTTGATAGAGTTTTATTTTAATTTTTGGATTTAAATATGAAAATATGTTTATATATATATATATATATGTGTGAAAGGGTGAGCATTAGGTTGGTTTCAAAATTTTTAGAATCGGCTAAATTAAATAAACTTTTAAAACTGATAGAATTGATTGAAAAAATTTAGAAATTAAAATAACCGAATCAAACTTAAATTGCTCAATTTAATTGATTTCAAAATTTTAAAGCGTAAATTATTTATATTATTATATAAAATAATTTTATATTTTATATTATGTAATATATAAGATGAATAACATATATATTTTTAAATTATTATAAAAATATAATTTTATTTATATTATATAAACAAAGTTAAAAGTTGATTTATTCGATTTATTTGATTATAATTTTAAAAATCAAGAGCAGCTTGAACTAAATAAATAAATAAATAAACTTTTAAAATCGATTAATTTTAAAAATTAAATAAATGAAAGTTAATCAATGTAACCGGTTAATCGGTTTAAAATCACCTTAGGTTTATCCTCATATATATGACATTTACTAACATCTAATACTTTCCAAGGGCGTAAATTTTCCTTTCTTTTTTTTTCGGTTTCGGTTTCCTGCAATTTGAAATCGATAAAATCAGGAGATGGGAAGCCTAAATAATTTAATAAAATCTTGAAAATGGAAAAAAATAGGAATTTGAAGATGACGACGACGAAAGGAGGCGAACTAATGAATCCTACGGACGCCTGCCGCAAGGAGCTTTGTAAGAAAGAAACTTAAACGGGTATTATCTTACTCCATTAAGTTTCCTTTCATGTTTTCAATTTCCGTTTTAAGTTGAATGATGCTCGGTTTTTTATTATTTCAATTTTTTTTTTGAAATTTTATTATTCAATTCTATTTTTTTAACCAATTTCTCCACTAATTCATTGCCCTAATTTCTTGTTTTAGGTAAAAAACCATCTAGTTTTGTCTTTTATTTTACTATTTATTTATAACCAAAAAATGGAATACCAGATAATGTTGTTGAATTTGAGGGAAGTTATTGACTCTACAGTTAAAATTCGCCTTAAATAAGCTGTTGAATTTTATTAAATCGAAATTCAAATAATAAAAGAAAAAGAAACGCATAATAAAGTAGCATAGTTTTATGTCGCTTCCACTGGAGCTCAATTTGTAAATTCCAGTCATTGTTTCAGCTTACGCTTCACTTACATTTTAATGTATAATTGTTATTAATGTGTTATTTGTTGTAACAGAACAGGAAGGAAGGAATGAAGGTAAGAGAGGCAGGGATTCTGAAGAAGGATCCGCTGGCAATTATGGAGCAGATTGAAAAGTTGGAATTGATGAGTGAGCCTTTCTATTGGGATGTTTCATGATTTATGATTTTGTTAAAGCTAGATGAGAAGAGAAAGAGAGAAGAAAAAATATGTATTTTTTTATATGTATAACATTTGTACAAGAGGTATTTATGTATAAAAAACTAAACTAAAGAAGGAAATGAAAATTGGTTGACTAATTGACATGTTAAAATTATGTTAATTTATTTACATAATCATGGAAATCGGTTTACTAATTGACATGCTAAAATTACGCTAATAAACAAGACGTGGTTATGACAGAGAAACACGTGGACAAATAAATCTTGGACACGTGTAAAATTACGTAGTATGGCATTGATTTTTCTAATGATGTGGCACTCATTGGACCTTCACTTATGCTGACGTGTTTGATGACATGGCCTAACCTTTGATGATGTGGCAAGGAGGATGCCAAAACGACGTCGTTTTGGTCGTCTTCTACCTCTGGACATTTGAAAAACTAGGTTTTGCTGGTGTATTTTGTTTTGGTCATCTTTTACCTCTGGACATTTGAAAAATCAAGTTTTGTTGGTGTATTTATGCGGCTCATGGGAGCAAGTAAAGGGGCTTTTGAGAGTGAAATTTTGGCCATTGTGAACTGCAAGAAAAAAAAAAGAACAATGTGGTATCGACCAAATTACCATGTGGCAGGTCGAGGAACCCGAAAATTGACTTGAAAAAACCCCAAAGATCGAGCCCAAAATTTTATTTTTTTTATTTTTTACAGAAGAGGCTTTGATACCATGTTAAAACTAGATGAGAAGAGAAAGAGAGAAGAAAAAAATGTATTTTTCTATATGTATGAGCATTTGTACAATGAGGTATTTATATATAAAGAGTTAAACTAAAGAAGAAAACGGAAATCAGTTAACTAATTGACATGTTAAAATGATGCTAATTTATTTACATAATCATGAAAATCAGTTGACTAATTGATATGCTAAAATTATGCTAATTTATTATCATAACAGATTTAATATCTGCTTACTGCAAATAAGCACTTATTCGAAATGAGCATAGCTTATTGGTTTTGATTATACTTTAAATTTAGGAAAAAAAAAATTTATTTGCAATTGATTATACCTTTTTTCTCTTTAGTCTTCAAGACTATATTTTTAATGCAGGAATTGAAGGACCTTTAGTTAACTTGGCAATATTAAATACTATTTTACAAATATGATATGAATAAATTAATAAAAATATAACACCACATGATTTGGATATATGTCTCAAAATTTATAGAATATGAATTACTAATATATCAAAATTTATATAAATATAAAATAACTTAAGTACGATTATGACACGATAGCCATAATGAAAATATTTTTGTCTTTGACTACATGCCATTAATGTAATAACTACCTATGAAAATTTTCTTTTCCCATTTCTTTCTTTCTTTTTATTTGAAGAAAGGTTGAAAAAAGGAATTATAAATGGGTTTTAAAGAATATAATGTTTATTAGTT
>JBBYHO010009052.1:0-13538 GCA_038382025.1 Adansonia gregorii
CTACATTTGCTTCAAAAAATAAGATGCAAAATGATAAAATTTCTTTCATGATATATGTTTTAGATATTAATCATTTCACATATTTTTCGTGTCTTATTTTAGACGATATAAAGACCTAAGAATCATAAATGACCAATAAATTAATTAACATATAAATTTATATGATAAAATATATATATATATATATATGAAAATGACTTGCATCTTTTAATGCCTTTTAAAATGATACATCAATCATAATGGATACCTCTATAAACTTTTCCCTTATAAGGTAGGTGACTAGGTAAATGTTCCATTAAATAAAAAAAATACAAAAGAAAGATTTTTTTTTCATTTTATAAATGGTTTCCACAAAATTGATTTCCAACAACTCCATCTATTCAAAATGAATTTTAGTTAAGCATATATCTCTAAAGAAATGAGATAGCTTCATAATTGCATGCAAATCTTGTTAGGTACCGAATCTCAAAACACAACTTGAAGCAGTCATTGTATAAAAATATAAGAATAATGACTTTTCATTTCATAAACCTCCCACCAACCATATTTACACAATGCCCAATATTTAAGGCAAATCCATTGAAAAGTTGTAATTATTTTAGTCATGCATGAACTCTATTTTATCTTCCATGCTATGTAAGTGGCTTTTGGCTTGTATGTTTTTCCATTGCTTTCACTAATTCCAGTTCAAACTGTTTGTAAAGTAATGCTAGTTCCATTCTATCCTTTGTATTATCTTTTGTTTTACTTTTCTCATCCATCATTGTGTTAAAAAAATTGGCAAATACATTTTTTAACTTGCATAACATCCAACTTATGACTGTTAAACCTAATTTTGTCTGTGTGCCTAATTTGACCTTTTTCAATTCTTAATCACTGAAAAGCATTTTTTGTATCCTCTCGAGTCATATAATAATGAAAAAAACCTATTTTGGAAGGTTTACGAAGGTTGGAGAAGTTGGTTAGATGACAGAAAGAATCTTTATGGTCAAATTAAATGAATTAGGGGGTATGGAAAAGGGAAACATTAAAATTAAGGCTAAAAAAAAGTGCAAACATGAAATTAGAGGAGTGTAATGAACTAATTAATCATTTTAAAGGTGTTAGGTAGTGTAATTGAAGAAATTAGGTGAGTTAAGGAGTCAGTTGGTTGATTTAGTGTATGTAAGGACTAAATTAAATCGCTTAGGGGCTAAGCACAAAAGGGATTGTTGAAATTGGATTAAAAAGGGCACAAATTTGGAAAAATAAAAAGGTGGACATTATGGATAAGAACTAATTGAGGATGTGATAGGTGAATATTAAGGAAAATTTAAAGGAAAAAGAAAGTGATTAAAAATTAGATAAATAAAAGAAAAGTTTGAAATCTCGTAAAAACATGATTATAAAATTGGAGAGATAAGGAAATTGGCAAAACTAGAGTATAAAGTAGTAAGATAGGTTAGTTAGTGAACATTAGGCCAATTGAAGTCTATGGGTAAAGTAATTGAAGATTTATGTGTGAAAAAAGGAAAATTGCAAAGATTAGATAATCATGTAAAATGGTGTTTTAAAATTGGAGTGATAAGAATGCATAATTGACAAAATTAAAGAGTGGGGTTAATAAAGAGAAAATCAAATAGAGGTGTGGGAGGTCAAATTGAATGCAGTTGAGGTTTAGGTAGAGAATAATTGAGGAAATTGGTTTAAGAAAGTTTGATCATTTCCCCATCACACATTACTCACTTGTATGTGCATTAGTGTCCCGCCAAACTCCATGGCGTGGTTATAACCCAATCATTACGAGGGAGTGAGCTATCCGCCTTCATGAGCAACCCTCTGCATAGGCATGGCAATAACTTTCTGGATGTAAATTACCTATGTCTCTTGTGAGTAACCCTCTGCATTTGCATAGAGAAATACATCCATCGGATCGAACCCATTCTACTGAACGCATGATGGGTCTAGGATCGAGGTTTCTCGATTATCCTTACCGAACAGAAGAGTAACTCAAATACCTTAGGCGTCAACTTAAACCTCATATAGTGAGCTCTATAAGCTAAACCATGTCAAACTATATCAAAATGTTGTTAGAATACCTGGAGAATAGGGTCACTCTAGGAAACACTCCTAACCTTTACTTTTAATTACCATAATTATTTAAGCGACAATGAGTATACAATTGTCACCCACATCTGCATTTTTATCATTTATCAAGACATGTCATCGTGCTGCCCGAACAACTACTAACCTTTATATAAATAAGTGACGATGAACAAAAACCATCATTCACAATATCTTATACTACAAGCCGTTATGCTATCCAAGTCATGGCTTAACGCGCATTCGCACCAGTGGTGATAAATGAATAATACCACTAGTCGGTTATTTTTCCATCAAAATAAGATAGTGCTTTGCCTCATAAAGGGCGAATTGCATCCTGGCATGTTGAAATGCTGCCCGTTTCTCATCTCACCACCATAGTTGAGATAGTTATGAATTTTTTGTTCTGATGTTCTTAAATTCTTTATTTCCTTACATTTATCTCCTATATGTTCTACTAACTGATTTTTCCTTTGTTTGTGTTATGGTGCATGCATCATTTCATCATAACCATTATCACTATCATCATTTTGGGATAATTGTTCTGGTTCAGTGTTCAGCAAGGGGTATCATTTATGGAGCAACAGCTTATCTCAACTATCGAGTCCTTTAAAAATGTTAGAACATGGTAAAAAGGTTTCCAACGTCAAGACGGGAATATCCTAAAGCCTAACTACATCTCAGAAATGCATGAAGAGGTCAAGATTAGTTTTTGTTAGAATGATTATCAGGAATTGAAGCACATTTCGGACAATTGGGATAGCAACATGAAAAAAGTATTCTCTAAAAAGTGCAAGGATATAGCTCTCTTACTTTGAGCTCAGTTGGATGATGGCTTGTTGCGAGTAGTGGCATAGTTCTGGAATCTGGCCTACCGATGTTTCACCTTCAACCAACAAGATTTAGTCGCTACCATTGATGAGTACAGAACCTTGCTTAACATAGAAAGGGCCAAATCAGATTGAATTTACTGCAAGGCACTAACACCTCCTCCATTCAAGAAAAGGTTAAGGTAAATTCTTGGAGTCATAGAAGCATAGGTTGACAGTCACATCAAAGTAAAAAAAAGTAGCGAATGCACCTCTTTGGCCAACTTGAAAAAAGCAATGGTAAATCTTTCTGGTCAAAATAAAGCTCAAAATGTCTACGCTTTGGCAATCTATAGGCTCGTTTTATTCCCAAAGATTGGGTTATGTAAAGGCGACAGTCACAGATTTTTTTCTCGCTTATGTTGCAACATCAACCCTGCTTCCACCATCATCGTTGAAACCATCCATGCCCTCAGCTTTTGTAAAACAACGAGAACAGGAAGGTTTATTAGGTGTACCCCATTGCTTTGGATATGGCTATTAGGTTATCTTTGTGTTAGGAATGGAAGAGTCAGGCAAAATTTTTTCTTTAAGATCAGTCCTTTTTTGATGGCATTAGAGAAAGAATGTCATCAAGATAAGACAGAAAAGCATTGGGTTGAGGAATTACAAAATGTCAAAGATGAAGAAATCATGTGGAGAGCTCCATAGGTGTTCCCTTAGTTGATTGTGTACAGATGTGGAGACTACACTTGCGCATCGCTCTTGGATTATGGGAAAATACCAGTTATACTCCTTTATTGGTATTGCGTCAGTTCAAGTGCCAGCAATTCATCTTATTCTTTGAAGACCTGGGATTTTGGGATTTCGAATATGTCGAGCCTAATTATAAAGCAAAAGTCCAGTTAGCTTTCTAAGCTTGGAAGAAGGTCGATTGTATGGAAAGATATTGGAGAGAAAGCTCTACCATGCGTGGATATGAAGAATGGAGACTCCGTCGTGTCAATGATCCATTGCCACCACTCAACTTTGAGATACTACAAATCCTACTAGAGGAACCACCTTCTAAGATCGAGCTACTTAGAAAGGAGTTCAAGCGAGAAAATGCATCCTTTGCCATAGAAATCTTTTAGACTTAAAGAGGAAAAAGGTCAACTAGAGATGGATATCTATCTTAGCAGCGGTGAAATGGATCGAGTCATTAAAGAAAGGGATTGCTTTAAAGATGACCTTGAAAGCCTAACCAAGGATTATGTGGCAAATATCTAGGTAAAAGTCAAGAAGTAGTTTGATGCAGGGTTTATTAGAGTAGCCACATATCCAGAATGGGTTGCCAATATAATCCTAATCCCAACAAAAGATGGCAAGGTACGAATGTGTGTTGATTATCGGGATCTGAATCAAGCTAGTCCCAAAGATAACTTTTCACTACCTCATATCGACATTTTACTAGATAACACAGCCAAGAATTCTCTGTTCTAGTTCATGGGTGGATTCTCAGGCTATAACCAGATCAAGATGGCGCCTGAAGATATGGAGAAAACAACTTTCATAACAATGTGGGGACATTTTGCTATAATGTCATGCCCTTCAGACTAAAAAATGCTGGGGCAACCTATCAACGGGCCATGGTAGCCCTATTCCATGACATGATGCATAAAAAAAATTAAGGTCTACATTAATGATATGATTACCAAGTCAATGCAGAGGATGAGCATGCCATAGACCTTCAGAAACTCTTTGAACGGCTACAAAAATTTCAACTCAAATTGTATCCTGCCAAGTGTACCTTTGGAGTCACTTTGGGTAAGCTTTTAGGCTTTGTAGTCAGTGAAAAAGGGATTGAAGTTTACCTAGATAAGTTAAAGCTATTCAAGATATACCACCACCCCAAACCCAAAAGGAAGTGAGAAGCTTTTTGGGGTGGCTGAACTATATTGCTAGATTCATATCCCAGCTCACTGACAAATGCGACCCCATCTTTCGGTTCCTTTGTAAACAAAATCCAAGAGAATGGAATGAGGCATGTCAAGAAGCCTTTGATAAAGTTAAACTTATCTATCAAGCTTGCCAGTGTTGGTACCACTAGTGCCTGATTGACCTTTAATCCTTTACTTGGCAGTCTTTGACAAGTCTATGGGTTGTGTATTAGGATAGCATGATAAGTTAGGAAAGAAGGAACAAGCAATCTACTACTTAAGCAAAAAGTTTACAGAATGCGAGTGAAATTACTTCGCAATCGAGAAGTTATACTGTGCTTCAGTGTGGACAGCCAAGAGACTTAGGTAGTACATGTTGTATTACACCACATGGTTGATTACAAGGCTTGATCCTATCAAGTATCTATGCAAAGCCCCTGCACTATCAGGAAGGCTAGCTAGATGGCAAGTCTTGCCTTCTGAAGATGACATTGCCTATGTTAGTCAAAAGGCCATCAAGGGTAGTGCGATAGCTAACTTTTTGGTAAGTCGAGTGGCAGATGACTATGAACCCTTGAATTTTGACTGCCTAGATGAAGATCTAATGTGCATTTTTGAGAATGAAGACACCTCCAACCAAGACTAATCCTGGAAGATGTATTTTGATAGAGCATCAAACACTTTAGGGTATGGAATTAGGGTAATATTGATGTCACCCGATGGGAGTCATTATCTGTTTATAACAAGGCTAAATTTTGATAGCACGAAGAATATTACAGAATATGAAGCTTGTGTCTAGGGCTTCAAGCAGCCATTGAAAAGGATGTTAACATATTATAGGTGTTTGGTGATTCAGCCCTAGTCATCTACCAATTGAAAGGAGAGTGGCAAACTCGTGAGGTCAAGCTGATGCAGCATGGGAAGCTAATAGCAGAGCTCAAGAAAGAATTTGAGGATATTAGTTTTTGACACTTACCTCGAGAAAAAAACCAAATAGCTGATGCTTTGGCTATCTTATCATCCATGTTTAAAGTCAACCAGGAGTCGAACATTGCTCCCATCTAGATAAGAATCTACACAACTCTAGTTCATTGTCATAGTGTCGAAAAAAAGGAGGATGGCCTACCATGGTACTATAACATCCTTTGTTACATCAAGGATCAGCAATATCCCAAACATGTAACCGAGACTGATAAAAGAACTATCAAAATGTTGGCTATGGGGTTTGTTCTTGTTGGAAAAATCTTATGCAAAATGAGTCACGATCAAGAATTGCTCAAATACGCTGACATTCTTGAAGCCAAAAAGATCCTAGAAGAAGTTCATGAAGGGATTGTGGCATATATGCTAATGGACATCAGATGATCGAGCAAATCATGAGAGCGGGTTATTACTGGCTGACCCTCGAGAGGGGCTGCATCAATTATGCCTGAAAATGCCATAAGTGTCAAATCTATGCAAACAAGATCAATGTCCTTCTAATGCCACTTCATGTCATGATGGCCACATGGCCTTTCTCTATGTGGGGCATGGATGTGATTAGGCCAATCGCCCTAAAGCTTCCAATGGTCATTGTTTTATCTTAGTAGCGATTGACTATTTCACCAAATGGGTGAAAGATACCTTATATGTTAATGTCACTAGATCGACCATCTGTAACTTTGTCAACCGAGACATCATCTATAGATATGGCCTCCCAAACCAAATCATCACAGACAATGTAAGCAACTTAAACAATAAAGTGATGTAAGCAGTTTGCTCACAGCTCAAGATCCAACATCATAATTCTGTCCCTTATCACCCAAAGATGAATAGGGCAGTCAAGATAGCTAACAAAAATGTTAAAAGAAAAGTTGAGAAAATGATCGAGACTTACAAAGACTGGCATGAGAAGCTATTCTTTGCACTTCACACCTATCAGACCTCAGTTCGCACTTCCACGAGTGCTACCCTATTTTCTCTTATCTATAGGATGGAAGCTATATTGCCTATTGAAATCGAGATTTCTTCTCTCAGAGTCTTGATGGAAACCAAACCTGAAAAAGGTGAATGAGTTAAGAACATATATGAAAAATGCATGAAGGCCATCTGCCATGGTTAAATGTATCAAAGACGTATAATCCAAGCCTACAGTAAAAAGCTGTGCCTATGACAATTTCACCTAGGTGAATTGGTATTGAAGAAGATCCTCCCAATTCATAAAAATGCACGAGGCAAGTGGACTCCTAATTGGGAAGGACCATATGTTGTGAAGCAAGCCTTCCCTGGAGAGGCCTTAATCTTGTCAAAAATAGACGGCAATGTCTTGCCCAACCTAGTCAACTCAGATTTCGTCAAGAAATATTACATGTATAGGGTGAAAACCTGAAAAGACATCCTTAGAAAAGAGAGAGAAAGCAACAAAATGCAAACAAAAAAAACCAAAAAAAAAAAAAGGAAGAAAATAAAAAAGGGTCTAGATAAAAATTCAAAAATGGCATCTAGGCAACCAACCCAACTGCAGTTGAAAACCCATAAGGGCGACTTGAGAAGATCAATTTTGATGGGGCATGAACTGAAAGTACCTACAAGACAATGCAAAGCAATCCTAGAGATCTTTCAAAGATCAGTTTATGCTAGGCATATTCATTATTCGAGAAAAATTCTGAAAAGCACCTAAAGAACATCCATGTCATGATTGTTAGAGGCATTTTTTGCCCAAAAGATCATCTTTCTCGCTACCCTATCAACTGCTTGTCAAATAGTATATTGAGTTATGTCTCTTTGTTCTCATAAATAAATATTGCCTTATTTTTTTAACCCCTGTACAATTCACGTTGCACTTGTCATTTAACTAATAATGTTTGATAATTAACTGAAATATGCATTAGGATATCTTGACAATACATCGAAAGGAAAAGAAAAGCACAGGGAACTCTTCTCATGCCCTGATCATCAAGATCATGAACTTTTTGTGTGCAAACACCCGTTCAGCATGACCATACACCAAACTATTTCTTGCTTTCACAAGCCACATCTTAAGAAAAACCATTTTAAGCTAACCAAACAAATTGACCCATACGTTTTATCAAAATCCTATCGAAACCAAAGACTTCAACCTAATCAGTCAAATAGTCTTCAAATTGTTGACAATGCCCTCCATTTGTCAGGAAAATGATTGAGCCTCCTGAATGGAGAAACGCAACAGCCCAAATTCTTGAGACTAAATTTTTGGTCACATTCCCAGTGGTGCAGAGACAACCTATAATCCCCAGCGAGAATAAGAAAATTTTCATCTATAGTCACATCAAAGACAAATCACCATCCCCATGAGAGTTTGAATGACGTGCAAGGAGAACTATAGCTATCTCCTATATTAGACTTCACATCATGCAATCATGATAGCATTCCGCATCATACAATCATGATAGCATTCCATATCACTTTTACAATATCACTTTAAGCTAGGTTTGCTGAACCTTTAAGGAATTCCTGGTAAGAACTCTAAGCTTCGCAAACCAAGTATCATTCAAGTAGGGCTCTTTTCTTCCCATCACTTTATGTTAAAACCCTTTTCATCAAGCAACTACTATCAAAGTGCTAGTGTTAAAAAATTATTGTCCAAAAACTATCGTAAAAAACTTTTGTTAAGAACATTTGTCAGAAGCTTTGTCAAGCATTTTTCAAAATCCTTTCATCGGGAAATTTCATCATAAACTTTTGTTAAAAAAACTAGTATTTGAAGTTTTATCAAAAAAACGTTGTCGGCACCCCTTCAAAGCCCATAAGTCAGTGGCACCCCTTCAAAGCCCACAAGTCAGTGACACCCCTTCAAAGCCCATAAGTCAGTGGCACCCTTTTAAAGCCCACAAGTCAATGGTACCCCTTTAAAGCCCATAAGTCAGTGGCACCTAAGTCTATGTCAAAGCTCAATCGAGCTGGTGGCACTCGAGTCAAAGCCCACACAAGCTGGTGGCACCAAGTTTAAGTCAAAGCCTACACGAGCTAGCGGCACTTAAGTCAATGCCCACATAAGCTGGTGGCACCAAGTTTAAGTTAAAGCCCGCACAAGCTAGCAGCACCCGAGTTAAAGCCCATAAGTCAATGGCACCCAAATCCATGTCAAAGCCCGTATGAGTTGGCGACACTCAAGTTAAAGCCTACACAAGCTGGTGGCACCCAAGTTTAAGTCAAAGTCTACACAAGTTAGCAGCACCCACATCAAAAATCCATATTACTCTGTACCAGACAAAATAATGTCTATTTGTCTTTGCCCTATTTCTGATTCTCAACAACGGTCAAAGAAGGGCAGTTGTAGACACGCTATTTTGTTTAGCTAATATGTAGCAATTTGGAGCACAGACATGAGAGGGGACGATAATCATTGTCTCCTAACAAAAAAGTATTTTAAGGAAATCAAGAAGGCTTAAAGATCATGTCAAAGGTGAATGCAAAGACAAGGCATCAAATGACATAGTTTAAGGTGTCCAAGGACAAAAGATGTGAGAAAATTCATAAGTTTACTTGAATGTATCGATACATAGTTCTTATGTATCGATACAATGCTCCAACGATCCAAATATTTGAAATGTCTCTATTTGTATCGATACAACATGTAGATATATCGATACATGAGCCTCTGTATCGATATAGGACCTCATGTATTGACACTAGGCCATGCCAAGATTGAAACATGCATTCTGTAAAGAAATGTATCGATACATATCATGTATTGATATAGTGGTTCATAGTATCAATACAATGATCATTGTGTTGATACAATGTTCATTGTATCGATACACTTAAGGTTTTTGGACCAAATAAATAGATACATTCTGCAATGTATCGATACATATAGGCCATTTTCACGGTTCGAGCATTTTTTTACTCATCCACTGTTTATCTAAACTTGATTTTGTCTTATTTTTTGGCATTAGGAAAGATTAAAATGATGTCAGATTACGAATTTAGACTTTTGAATTAATCATAGCATTTTTTTAAGTCTAAATTGGATTAAAAAAAGTTAATATCACATGATCACCTTACTCCCTAGTTTGTTAACCAATATGACTATCAACCACCCTATTTGCTGGAAAATTATTTTAGCGTTTAAACTAGCCACCCTATGCCTATCACATTGGCAGCAAGTTGCTCCTTACAGCCACTCGATAGCCACCATGCTGACATCATTTTGTCCTCTTTGAGAAATGGCCAAAAACACCTCCAATTTGGCTTCAAAATGCTGGTATAAATGGACCACTTCTATCTGAGCTGAAAAAGATTAGATTCTAGCTCATTTTTAACTTCCAAGATGCATTCCTACACCAAGAAAACCAAAATCTTGTAACTCTTCACCCACCACCCAAAAACAGTCCCAAAATATTCCTTAACCATTACACATTCTAAAAATCACCCTCATCCATACCAAAACTAAAACCTCATTACTTCTCTCTTTTTCTTGCTTATTAACAACAAGGAAAAAAGGTAAATTCAAGCCATCTCTACTGCTCCAATTATTTTGCCAAAAAATATAGTTTTGTTGGTTTAACTTCCTACTTTATCACTTTAATTTTCTACTTTTCAGCATCTTCACCATTTTAGTGAACTCTCTATGTTTCCATCACCCTCTTAGGTTTATCATGCATTATTGTGGCTTTTGGTTGTGGTAGTTTAGGATTTGGATGCTTTAATGCCCCTTTGATGTGCAAAATGCCTTATTCCATCCTCATTATTTTGATTGCCCTTGCTCATGCATTTTATGTCATATCCATGCTTCTTATTATCCTTAATCCATGTATGAATCATTAACCTAACATATTTCAAATACATTTATACATTAGCTTGCATGAATCATTGTCATTTATAGCTTCCATAACATTTTCTTGTCAAAGTGCATAACACTTTCTTTATCTAAACCATTGGTAAAGTTGGCATCCCCACTCATGTTGTGTGCCATCCGCTTGTATGTTTGTTGTCTTCTCCTTGTCAAAATGCATGTTTGATGGCTGTCGTAAACTGATTTTCAAAACCCCCCAAGCCAAGCATGTTAACCTTAACCAATGAGGATTAGCATGGACTTAGCATTTTCCTTAAAGTTAGCAAAATATCTTGGGAAAAAATAAGTTTTCTAGATCTGGAATCTTGGTCAAACAAGCTTAAACCTTCTGATTTTGAAACGAAAATGGTCTTACAATTATTCCCTAAATATTGGTGCCTTGTTTGAGTTAAAACCTTGAGTGGTATGATCAATAGACTATTTCATTGTCCCAAACTACTTAGAGACTATGCAAATGAGTTTGTGACACTCGTGTCACTCTTTCTCTTCAGTCATAGATGTTTGAACATAAACGAATCGAGTTTGGACTCATAGACAATAAAAAATTGAGAGATATCTTCTACTTTACTTTGTCCTCTACTGGGAGCACGGCTGTTACAAATAAAAAAATCACTTTGAAATCCAAAATGATTTTTAGTGAACTTTATGATATTTTTCTCTGAAAATGTGTCAAAATACCTTTAAAACAAGGTCTTGTTCATCCTCAGATCAGTCTGGATGAGAGAGTTATGATTTTTCAAACCGAAACTATCCAAAACCTCTAGAATCCAAACATGTATTCTGGTTGGATCATTCAAACCCATTAAATGATTTTTTTTTCCAAATTTTTCAAACATTCTTCCTAAATGATTTTTGAAATTCCCTTTTCAAAAAGGTATTGTTTGCAATTTTTTGATACCAAATGAGTCCGGGGTGATTTTTCAAATTTTGACACACCTTGTCCCTCATGTGCTCTGCCAGTGGCACAATCAATCCAAATTTGAAAATTTATTCCCTTGGAAAGTGACTTCTTGGGATATTGAGAATATTTTTAGATTGACCTTTATAGAATTAGCTTTCTAGTGGTATTTTGTCCACCCTCTAAATCCTTCAAACCAATTTGGAATAAATTTGGGAAGCAGGATAGTGCGATGCTATCCCTTGTTTTCAGTTATGGTCAAAATTGAGTTGTCTTCCCAAATTCCATCTCGAGACATTTGAATGCCTCCTTATCACCCCGATCAGACTCAAAAACATGATTTGACCTCATATTGTCTCATATCAAGACACAAACACATTTTACATCTTTACTATCCTCATTCATAGTAATTTCTTTTACCAAAAGTTGTCAAAATGCTTACTCATTTTCTAAATCAGAAAGTTTTGTCAACTTAAGTTTTCCAACTCGACTTCTCTAAAGAATGTCAAACATATCACTTTTGGGGATAATGTAACCTTGACCTTTCAAAAGGATACTCTAACATCATTTTTCAAACTTTTCAAGATTGAAAAAAATCTTCCTTTGTCAAAATGATTTGTCATCCACGAGAATACTCCAACCCCGACCTTTCAAGAGGATACACTAACCCCATTTTTCAAAATTGTCGAGATTGAAAAAATCTTCCTTTGTCAAAATGATTTGTCATCCATGGGGATACTCCAACCTCAACCTTCCGAGGGGATACTCTAACCCTACTTTTTAAAATTTTCAAGACTTAAAAATCCTCTTTTGTCTCCAACCTCATCTTTTCGAAAGGGATACTCCAACCCTACTTCCAACTACAATTATTTTTTTCTCTTTTTCGAACTTTTATCTATCAAACAAACCTTGTTTAATCAAGAAAACCAGATGCATCTCAAAAATTATCGATTCGGTTATTCCCAAATAACTAATACCAATAGTGAGATAAATTCTAATAGTCCACCCATTTTCTTTATCATTGCATTGAATGATCCTTGTTATGTTACTTCATTTATTGCCTTACTAACATGATTTTTTTGTGATAATTATTTGCATTCATGTTTTCAAAACATTTTAAATAAAATTAAAGGTAATGTTCTACGTGGGTATCTCCTCAGTTCCCAAAGTGGAATATTTCATTTTTAAAGTAAAATCCAGAGGTTATTTTTATCGAAAATCCTATATTCCCCAGCTCTTCGATGTGTATATGAGATTAAATCTTTTTTATCAAAACCTAGATTATTTCTGCAAGATTCATGCATTAAAAGGGTTATATCGAAATAATGACCAGTTAAGATTGAAAGAGTCGAAACCGAGATAACATATAGCTAGTAAGGTATCGATTTCAGGCATCGCAAAGAGGTTCATACCTCATCATTCGTAACCAACTCCTAAACCTAAATGACGGATCTTTGTATTATGTAGACCACGGGATCGATATTTTGAGTTTCGTTACTCAAAACATAGGTTTCAATAGGCATCCGATCATGCTTAGCCCAAAATGATCGGTGGTGACTCCAAGCGTTAGCCATTTCATGATGGTCATCTGCGACCAATAAGATGAGCAATTCGTCTTATGATCCCACCTCACTGTATCACAAGTTGAGAATCCGTACTTTCTTGTTCTCATCACGTCACAAAGGAAAGTCTTGGTTAAAAAGATATTCCTAAGTCAAAAAAATAGTTTAAGTCGTACGCACTCATTGATCTGCGAGGACCCACCAAAGGGTACGTTATGACAAAGAGCACCAAATACTTTAATAAAAACATCATTATACCTCTCCTTTCTTCGAATACCAAAAGGCAAGAAGTTTCTCATACTACCAACCAACCACACCACGTGGTATGTTTCGTCTTGTGACAACAATATCAATATTTCAATCAAAGTGCTTCTTCTTCAAGTTATGCTTAAAATCTTTCCATTCTTGCCTACTGACTTCAAGACATACGATGGTGGAATATCCAAAGCAAAT
>JBBYHO010009063.1:0-13533 GCA_038382025.1 Adansonia gregorii
CTCCTTCGCTTCTTCTGCGGAATTCTCTGTTTCTCTTTCTCCCATGGCTTTTCCAGTTATCTAAATTTCTCTCTCTCCAAAGTTCGCTCTCTGAAACTCTTCCATTTTCCTTGTTTTAGACGGCTTCGTTTACACATTGGTGATATTTTCTATTTCTTGCTGTCTTAGATAGTTTTTACGTTTATAGGTTTCTAAGGCGAGTTTAAACTCTCTTTCTCCCTATCGTTCTTTCTTTTTTTCAAAAAATATCGTGTTATTTGGTGAACTCGGAATTGTTGTTTCAATGTTTGTTTTTCTGAGCCGTGTTTTTTTTTCCCTTTCGCAGTGGAATGCAGTTGGAGTCTTCGTTTTAGTTCCTGTTTGTTTTCCTAGAAAACTTAGAGGTAACAGTTTGCCGAAAGTTCTGGATATTTTTCATTCATCTTTCGCTTTCTTTTTATAAAGTTGGTGAAAGAAAATGAGACTGATTCAAATTCGGCTATAGCCTTTGTGGTTGGATTAGTCATAAGTAAGTGGCGGTGTTAAATTCATAGTTGTAGATTTATATATTCCACCTGTTTTTTTTTCCTCGGGTGAGGAAATAGAAATAATTATTCAGTGTATGTCTTTTTTTTGGCTAATCATAGATAGCTGTTTGGTTTTAGTTGCTGTTTGCATCCTTGTTTCATATATAATAATATTTACTTGCTGTTTGGTTTTAGTTGCATCCTTGTTTTATACATATGTATATATATTTAAAATTGTTCAATTTCAGAGAGTTTTCTTTAATTCAGGAAAAGGTTCGCCCCCTTCCCATTTGGTGGTTTATTTATATTATTTTGGAATCAAATCTATTGGTTCATCTGCTCCGGGTTTATAAATCGAGGACTTAACTGAGCAAGCTAGCTTCTTCTTCTTTTCTTTTTTTTTGTGTACGTCATGATTGTAATAGGTATGATTTTTATTTTTACAGTTAGGCTGTTGAAAATCAATGTCTTAACAACTTATTTTGCAGGAGATCTGATTGAATTTGCTCATTTATTGCTTACGAAACTCTTGGTTTTTTTGGAATTCCCATGGCTTCATTTGTTACAGAACACTTTGTTTGATTAACAAGTAATATCAGGAAAGGATGGAAAGTCTGATTTTGGTTTATATTTTGCTGACCACATAAAAGTCGATCCATGGCTCTCAGTCAACATTCCTTTCTATTTCTAAATGACTGTGTTACAATCTCCTTGGACAGGATTCTGTTCACTGTTTTTGATATAGAAGCCTAATAAGACCAAGTCTGATAATTGCTATCTGTCTAATATGTTGGTCAGTTTTCTTCGTTTAGACTATGGTTTATGATGAATGATCGGAGTTATATTGACTTTTGTTGATTGGTTGTAGCCCAGTTCTGGCTTTGATCTATGGGGCATCATTTAAGCTGAGTGTAAAGAAAATGGATGGATCCATGAAGTTCAAGTCTTGTACCGAAGTTCTATTGGAAGTTTCATATACTTGTTCTTTTAGCTGATATGCACTGAACGCAGCTTGTAGAAGCTCCATTGGAGAATGTTGATAACTTTCCGGCTGATATTCAGTTATTCTTACAATGAGAAGTCTGTTCTTGTCAATGTCATACATTTCATGCTACAGCTTAGCACTAAACCATATATGCAAGCTAGTAATCGAACCTACGTTGATACAGTAGACACCTCTATTTGGAGGTTGTTAGAAGTACATTGACAAATTGTTGATTGTCATTTGTTACAAAGGTAATAATGGAAAGGTTAGTTTATTGCCACTGTTCTTAATATTGGTAAGTTTGTCAAGTTTTCATTTGAAGTAGTGTATATATTTGGTGCTAATTTTTTTCTTTATTTTCGTTTAGGTATAAAATATTGGAGGAGCTTGGAGATGGTACCTGTGGTAGTGTGTTCAAAGCCTTCAATATAGAAACATTTGAGACCGTAAGGAACTTACTCCACCAAATGCTTTTTACCTTTAGGTTTACATAGCCACATAATTTTCTTCTTATTTGTCACTAAGATGTGTTCTGTGCCCATTTTTTACATTACCTATGGCTGAAGTTATTCAATGACTAATGTTTATATTCTTTGCTACACTTGGAAATTTCTTTAACCATAGGGAAAAATTTGCATAAATTGCATATAATTGTGGCAAGCTGGTACATCTATACATTGGTCTTATTGGTGATTGAAATAATCTCAATGCCTTGGAGATGGCAAATGATGAATGTAGGATCAATTTTGATGTCACAGTGAGAACTTGAATCAATAAGCGAACTCAATATTTTTAATTGCTCAACCCCCCATCTACCAGCAATTAAATTTTAGTTGTTACTTTAAAATTTATCTCTGATTTTCCCACTTGCCTTAGGATATTTGAACCTCTGCTGATGATTCCTCTCTCTCTATGCACTTGGCCATGTGTGCCTCCGCAATTCGCCCCTCTTGTAAGTGGGTTTGGCTAGCATTTTGAACTGTATATTGCAAGAAAAGCTAAAATGAGATTTTAAAGCTGTAAATTCTAATGGCCATGCAAACAAGATTATAAAAAGTCAAGAGCTGAATAAAAAGAATATTGGTTGGTGTACTCTCTTTGATGCATTTGGTTCACTTTGGAAAATGATGTCCGGTATTGTTTCTCTTTATTGAGTGTTCATCTAGTGTGAAAATGGTCATTAGGTGACCTTGGATTAAAAAACTCAACTCAGTCTATTGGGGGTGGTCATTTTGAAATATGTTTCCAGTATATCATCATTTTTAAGTTTCACCAATATGATAGTGAATTTACTAAATGTGAAACTTTCTTCAGTTGTCGTTCCTCATTGCTTTTTGCAAATGTTTATAAACTAGGTCCCCGTTAAGAAAATGAAGAGAAAGTTCTATTTTTGGGAGTAGTGCATGAATCTAAGAGAAGTTAAGGTATGCCATAATATTTCATTCAATGTTAATAGTCCTTTTGTTTTTACCTAAGCCTTAATCAGGAGAATGAGTTCCATTTATTGTATATCATTCATCCATACTCACATTGTCTTGATGGTATCAATTACTTGTTCCCTGCAGGCACTTCGTAAACTTAATCACCCTAACATTGTGAAGTTAAAGGAGGTCGTCAGGGAAAACAATGAACTATTCTTCATTTTTTAGTATATGGTAAGGGAGCTTTTCCATGTTAGAATTATTATTTGGTGAAAGCACGAGATTTTAAAATTTTATGTTCCATCTAACTATGTATCTTCACTCTTTGATATTATAATTGTATGTTACTTTATTTAACTATTCTTCATTTTTGTGTGGTAAGCGGGCTTTTCCAATTTTGAATTATTATTCGGTGAAAGCGTGAGATTTTAAAATTTTATCTGCCATTTAACTATGTATCTTCAATTTTTGAGATAATAATAGTATATTGCTTTATTTTCATAAATTTTGGTCAATAAAAGCTTGGGAATATAACTATGATTAGAACATAGCTAGGAGCATGGAGAGGACTGGTCTATGTCTTAATTACTAATGCGACTTTCTAATCATTTCCTAATTAGGTGTATCTTATGAGAGATCTGTCAATTAGTGGTGATATTTAAGCATGTTTAAAATTTGGAAGGTGGGCCTTTCATTCACTAAAAGTAAGTATGGTTGAATTTTGCCACATGCTACAATTAAGTGAAAGCATTTTGCGGATGCCAGCCATCCACTTTATACAGGCACTCACAAAGCCTCCCAGTTTTTACGCCTTGGTTCAACAAAATATCATGGTTCCTTTCAATGATAAAGGTGTCAAGCAGCAGTGTTTGCCTATGGATCTCACTATTGATTGTGCCTCTTCCCTTTAAAATTAATGATACTTTAATTGCGTACTTTATGTAATTCATTGTAGACTGGCTTGTTTTTATCTTCGATTGAATTCATTAGTAGTGTTATATATGATTTATACTAAGCAAGCATGAAGTTGAAAGAATTCCCTGCCAATTCATTTGGTAAAAGCTTGAATTAAAATGTTTTCTAGGAACATAATCTTTACCAAATTATGAAAAAGCGACAAAGACCTTTCTCTGAAGCAGAGATACGTAGCTTCATGTCTCAGATTCTGCAAGGACTTGCTCATATGCATAGAAATGGATATTTTCATCGAGATTTGAAACCTGGTAAATTTTCCTTTCATTTTGTACATTTCTAAGTCGTTTTTGCACGTTAAATGGTGGAATCTTTATAGTAACAAATATATTTTTTCAGAGAACTTGCTGGTGACAAAGGATCTTCTCAAAATTGCTGATTTTGGACTGGCGAGAGAAGTATCATCAATGCCTCCTTATACAGAATATGTTTCTACACGATGGTGAGTAATTAATTCTCCCATTTACTTTGCATTCATGTTTGTATATGTTCACACAATGTTGGTACAACCTCTCTGATTACTTCAAAATTCTATCATGTTTATACAAGACTAATTTTCTCTTCTTGTGATTTGTGGGTTAACTATGTTAGGTACCGTGCTCCAGAAGTCTTGTTACAGTGTTCCTTTTACACTCCTGCAATTGGTATGTGGATATGATTTGATCTATGTCTATGCGTGTGTATATACATATGCATGTCTTCTAGTAGCATTTATGGTATT
Source organism: Adansonia gregorii (assembly GCA_038382025.1). NCBI lineage: Eukaryota > Viridiplantae > Streptophyta > Magnoliopsida > Malvales > Malvaceae > Adansonia > Adansonia gregorii. Next base: position 4,606 of record JBBYHO010009063.1, read on the forward strand.
GTGGACCAATCCGAAACTTTATTTTTGTCAGATACTCAGATTACTGATTTTCCATGTCAACTTGTCATTTATTAGAAACTTTTTTTTTTTTTCCTTTGGATAAGCAGAAAGATTTTATTTATCCAAAGAAGCTGAAGTACCACTACATCAAAAATGTTATAGCCAATTTAGCTGGGATACAAAGAATCACAAGTCTAGTATAGACTGTAAAGCCTTTTAAGCTCCAGCCTATACAAAGATTACTATTTATGTAGTCTGTCGGAACATGCTTCAATCCTGCTGATCTCAGTCTGATAACCCTTTTTATATGACTTAGAACTTGCACAGGGTTTCCTGCTAGTTTCTATATAGACTCTTTTCATACCCCTCTGTACTTGGTAAATATAAGCACTCCAAGCAATCCTTAAAATGCTGGAAATGAAGGATTTTCCCTTTAGGTTTTTTACTGTCCATCTGAACTCTTTGTCCTAGCGGCTACCTCTCTATTAAGCTGACAACGATATAGAGTCTCCTTATATATTCTCTTTGAAAATTCACAGTCAATAAACATCTGATCTCTTGATTCATGCATGGAGTGGTAGAGCATCATTCTCTATTTGACGTTAAGACCCCATGAGTTAAGCCGATTCTTAGTAAGCAACTTATTAGTGATTGGCATCCAAGAAATCATTGCATGCTTGCGTCTCTAATAGACGAACGACAACAGCTTATCCCACCCAACTCTTGGCTTTACAAGCCTGATTCGATCCAGACTTTACCCACAGAGTATTTAGAGCTATGAAAAGTCCAAATCGTTCTCCCTCCTTGTTGCCAGGTAAATTAGGCAGCAATCTGCCTTAGCTGCAACAATTTCTTTGAAATCCAGATGCTATTTTGGGTTGCAAGGCCTGCTATTGTTTCAACCTTTAAGGTATATGCCTTAGTCCAGGTGGTCCAAAGTGAGCTAGCTTTGGTCAATAGAGACCAAATATGTGACTTATACAAGCTATATTCCAAGTAACAGGATCTTTAAATCCAAGCTCAGACTAGGTTGGTAATTGGATTGCCAACTAGTTCGACTACCTTTTACAGAACAATCTTGATCAGTCCTGAGAAATCTTATACAAAGCTGATTAATGCTATTCAAGACTCTCTTGGGAAAGAACAAAGTGCCTACCTAATAGTTCTGGAGACTAAATGAAATTGATCGGATAAGATAGAATTTAACAGGCAAGGTTCCGAGTTCGAAGCCAAGAGCTTGCTGTATTTCCTGTGAAGATTCTCTACTAAATAACTCGCTTTTAGTGCAATTCAGTTGCAGTTTAGAGAAACTATTTAAGACCTTCGACGTATTTTGCACTCCTATAACCGAATTCAAGTCGCCTTTGTTAAAGATCAGCAAATCATCTGCAAAACAGAAGTGAGTTGAGCTGACCTCTTTGCATTTTGGAGGATAAGCAAATCTTTCTTTCTTTCTTTTTGGATAACTGATGATAATCAAAATCCTCCAGTTTAACTGTAGTATCCAAAAGTCTTGACAGAACATTCATTCCAACAACAAAAAGATAAGGAGATGTAGGATCTGCCTTTCTCATTCCTCTTTCTCCCTGGAAGTATCCTACCAATCCACCATTCGGTGATAAGGAAAAGATAGATGCGTACAAGTTGAATCTGCTTAATGAATTCAATAAGGAATCTCAAAGAAGCTAATACAGTGAGAATAAAATTCCAGTCCAATGAATCAAATGCCTTATGGAGATCAATTTTAATAGTGCAGTGAGGAATACTAAGAATCGAGGAATGCCATTTTTTAATTCAACATTAATGAATCAAGGAATACCGAAATTTGCATCTATCTCAACACTGACTTTTAGCATAAGCTAAACGCTGCTTACTGGCGTTGATTTTATCCATGTCTAATGGAGTCCCCAATGCATTGGCAGTATACCTAAGGCCGTTCTTGTGTAAAGCTCCAAAAGAACTCTTCCCAAATGTATCTATACAGGCAGTTTCTCCATGTTGAGATCAGTAGTCTTAATTCCATGCTTCCATTTTCTAACGTTAATTGGCCTGCCATGGACCTGAATCAAGCACTGTTTCAAAAGTGTTTGAATTTGATAACTGGATGTCTAACAAATTTTGCCGTGCAATTTTCATTTCTACATCCCCATCTTTCCCCCCAGAGGAGATTTAATCAATCTCTGGAGGAAACTAAAATTTGGGATTCCCTATGAGTTGTGCAACAACTGAAGTCTGCCAGTAAGAAGTTCGTTCCTCAAAAATTTCATCTGAAGGTTTAACAGTCGTTGATCTGGCAGTAGTCTGGGGAGGAAAGTACTCCAGTCATTGGTCAGCAGAAGTAGCAAAAACTTTACTGTGATATGCAATATTTCCACTTTTCTTTCTTTCATTAAATGTGTTACTTTGAGAATTATCTATATCAGGTTTTGTTTTGCTTGAATGATGTATGATAACGGTAGCATAACAGATATGTGGGCTGTTGGTGCGATATTAGCAGAGCTTTTCACTTTGTCTCCTATTTTCCCTGGTGAAAGGCGATTTACTATTCCAATTTTTCTCTTTTTTAATCTTGGTGTAAAATGAGTAAATTAAGGCAATTCTTTCGGCTTATGGTTATATATTTCTCAGCATAAATGTGTACATTAAATGCAAGTACTTTTATGTCCGTATATTCTCTAACCATGGAACTCGATGGTGTATTCTTCTATATAGTATCATACTAACTTTACTATATTCGTGAAATTTACTTTCAAGTTTTGGGTTGATAAAGTTACTTTTGTTATTCCTGTGAGATAGTGGTGTGTCCCCTGATGCTTGACTCAGGTAATCTGTTGGATCTGTTGTGATGATTGTAATTGTTGAGAATTCAATGGCTTAAAGTTAGACCTGACAATTTATGTGTGCATGTCATGTTCGAGTATTTTATCATATTATAATCGTGTTTAAGGTACTTTATATTTATATAAATTGTAATACCTTAATAATTGATATTATATAGATTTTGCGACATATATTTGTTTTCGTTTCATATCGTGTTTTAATTATTTTATTAGTATCATATTTGTATAATCATATCTAATATTGTCAAGTCTGCTTAAAGTTATCAGTTTGATTTATTGTATGTAACTGATAAGACAATAATGTATGTCAAGAAAAAAAAAAAGAACAAATCACAGCATGTCCATATTGCATAGATTTTGCGACATGTATTCGTCTCGTGTCATATTTTAATTATTTTATCCATGTCATATTTGTGTAATCATATCTAATATTATTAGGTCTACTTAAAGTTACCAGTTTGATTTATTGTATGCAACTGATAAGACAAAAATGTACGTCAAAAGAAAAAAAAAACCAACACAATATGGCATCTTTTTTTGTTCTAATGTTTGTTTCTGTTCTGCATTAATTTTATTTCTCCTTTAGGCACTTTTAATAATGTTCCGACCTTCATCTGCATGTCTAGGACCTTTTTTGCTTACGGATAAAATATGGTACTTAAATTTGGTCATATTCCCAATCAATGCCTCTCGTTCTGTTTTATGGCTACAGTCATTTGTTTGTATTTGAAGGTGTGTGCATGCACACTTGGGTGGGGCTACATAATTATAGATATTGAGGAACGTATATTTGTTACCTTTCTGCATGATAATCTTTGCAGTTCTATGACCTTGAGAACATTTCTATTCTTGCCATGCAAGTTTCTCAATTACATGCCTTTATCCATTTTTTTTTTCTTTTTGGTTCATGCTTGCTATTGATTGAGAATACACAGGTGTCGTATGTGCAGATTTGTCATTTAACTTTTAGCATTGAACTAAAGAAAGGTATAACAGAACTTGTAAGGATTTTTTCTTATGTTAATCCTCTCACCTCCTGGCAGTGAAATGGATCAATTCTACAAGATATGCTGTGTTCTGGGTGCACCAGATTGGGCTTGTTTCCCTGAAGCAACAAACATCTCTCGTCTAATCAATATTAGTTATTCAGAGGTTTTTTTCCCTTTATATCTATCATCTGCTATGTTTTGACCTTTGCTTTTATTTTATTTCAATTTATCATCATTACTTTTGGGCAGATTTTACCTACCAATCTGCAAGGTATCATTCGCAATGCAAGCTCAGAGGCTGTTGATTTAATCATGGTATGTATTGCTGTGACTAACATTTAGCAAGTGGCATTTGCTGTATTATACTGTACCTTACATCCCCTGCTTTGATTGTCTGTAGCAACTTTGCTCATGGGACCCATTAAGGAGGCCAACAGCAGATCAGGCATTGCAGCGTCCCTTTTTTAATGTAATATATCTGTTCTACAAGTTTCCTATGATTTCTAGTCTATTTGCATTGGATCAATTTTACTAGAAGGTCCTTGACAGGTGGGTGCATGTGTTCCTCATACATTACTGCATAAACCACTTGAGCTGAGGCTAAATAACATGGGTGAGTTTTAATGTTCACTTCTAGTTTCCATGCAAGACTGTTCTCCTTTTTTCCTTTTTTTTTTTTTTTTTTTTGTTCTGGGATCCTTTGGTATCCGGTAGCCACACTGGGCCCTCACCATTCCGGAGTCTAGCCTGGTCGGACTTCAAATGGGAGAAGGCTCTCTCAGCACTTATTTTCTCCATTTACAAGGCTCAAAATTGAGACCTTGCTTAAGGGACACGAAGCTCCTTACCACTCAGCCCAGCAGTCATTGGTCTTTTTTTTTCTGTTTCAATGTGTTGATGTTTTCCTGTATAATCCACAGGGGCAAAGCCAAATCTTGAGTTGAATCTATGGGATTTTGACCCTGAACCTGACGACTGTTTTCTGGGCTTGACACTTGCAGTAAAACCAAGTGTTTCAAACTTGGGTAATATTTTTGTAATTCCCATGTTTATATTTCCGTGAACTATTGTTGCTGTAAGCCACTGATGCCTCTCAAGTTTTAGTCGCTGAACTGCATAAATCCATGTGGCATGGTCCAGCTCGGGCATTATTTTTCATCTTCTTCTGGTTGATTATGGAGGAAAAATGTAGTGGTGTCATAGAAGTTAGGATTTAGTGCCTACCTCAGGTACTAGGCAAGTTTCGATCTTCATGGAGAGATGGAAGTGGATGAACCTAGAAATAATGTCTGCTCTTTTCCATTTAGGAAGGGAGATTCTGCAAGCTATGTGGTTCTCCTTTTGACTGACTGAATGTTATATTTAAAATTATGTCAGCGCTAATCCAGAGCGGATAGCTGCTTTTATTATTAAATAAAAACATGATTGTTTAGGAAGGTTGTTTGACTTACATGATATTTATTTATAAATCTCCATTTGCTGCAACGTTTCTTGTGCATCATATTTCTTTGAGTTCTATTCCGCTAGGTCTCTGTTGAAAGATTTACCTTTTTTTTTTCTAATGAAAAATAAGAATCTAACTCATTTATTTCTTCTAGAGGTGGTCCGTGATGTCTCTCAAGGTATGGAAGAGGTGAGTTATGCAGTGCTAGACTCAGCTAAAGTTGCTTTGTGCTGTTATATGCTTTGGTGTGGATTAGATATTTCACCATTGTGAAATATGGCTAACTGCTGAACTTCACAATGTAGGATATACTGTTTTATCCTAGGCTGAGAGATCATCCAGAGCAATCAGGTCAATCCATAGGATCCTCAAATATCCTCTTTAGACACAGAAAACAGGAAGTAGCAATAGTGATGCATGAAGCAATTTCATATGAGAAAAAGATCTTTGTTCTGAACATTAATCTTAGATACCATGCTTTCATTTGGGTTAGTGCTACCTGCTTAATCCGGAAGCAACAATGATCTGTAGTTTTTCATTTGCCTTTTTATTTGTTTAGACTTTAATGTTTGCCACTCATGGGCTGTGGGTTCTTTTCATTCCAGTTTTTTGGCCATTACTTGCTTCTGATCAAAACGGAATTCGCATACCAGTTGAATCCTCCTTGCCACTCTCATTCAGGTGAGTTCATTCATTTAGCCTCAGCTTACGTTAGAATTGGTGTATGCGGTGACTTTAGCAGTTAGGTCACAAGTGTATTGATCCTTTAACTGTACGATATGTCATGGTACTTGGAGTTTTGGTGTTATAGATTTGGCCCTTTTGGTTGAAGTAGTTTGCTTGCTAATCCTCATTAATGGGAAACCATTCGTTCTGTTTTAGCAGTTTATACTTAAATTGCTGCTGTAATACTGTCATGGTTTAGTTTACAACTTAACCATATATGGAAGTAGCTTTTCTTAATGAGAAGTACATTGTGTATGGCACTGGTTGATGTTATGCGTGCATGCAGATAAAAACCACAAGCTGTCTCTATATCTGTTTTTCACTCCTCTCATACCTTACGTTCATCTTTATGATGTGTCATTCAAAATTCGTTTTCCCTTCGGGGAGAAATTTTCCATTTGCAGTTCCATTCACCATCCACCAATTTGAGTTCGACGATCTGCTGAGTTTGCAATCGCATTGTTGATGGCAACCCACCCTCCTAGAAAGTCGATTGTTGGCTTACGTCGTTGCCCTTTTCCAGCACGGTCATTTATTTTGACTAAAGTTGATTGGATCATCAATACGGGCTGTAGAGAACATTTGTAATTTATTCCTTTTTTTTTTTCGGGGGAGGGGGGGAGTTCCATCTGACAGTCTCATATATTATGCCAGCATTTGTCAGGAGAAATCTGTGCCTTGGTAAGTTTCTCGGGGAAGTAAGTTCTTCAGATTCCATTATTTTTCTAAGTACAGGAAATTATGGCCTTATATGCAGTCCAGTTGTCGGAATATTTATTTTGGGTAATATAACTTTTTCTATAAAAATCTCTCCCACTTATTGTTCGTTAGAGTTCAATTTCCATTAATTCCATTGTTTTTATTAGATAGATTTCAGAGATATCAAATGATTGCTTTTTTAAGTGTTTAATTTGATGATAGATTTCCAATCACACTATTTTATGACGTCGTTTTAAATACAGATGATGATAATTAGCACCGCTATATATCATACAGATAGGTTGATCTGCCAAGAATTGTCAGGCAGACACCAAACCTACGTTCGATCCCTTCACCAGATTACCTGTTTGCTTGCTTACGACTTACATGAAAATGATGTCAATGAGTCATGCAATCAACCATCTAAGGCAACGCTCAAACATCTAACATCTAAGGCTTAAGAGCAAGTTTGCTGAAAGCGGTACTTATTTGTTCATCTGTGATCATTTTGTAGTTTTCATAGAAATCTAAAATCTCCATCGAGATGTTTTTCACCTGCCAGTTTTCGATAAAAACGAAGTTAAAATGTTAATCAAATAAATACTTATCATAAAATATATATATACATATATATATATATATTTGTGATCGTGATATGATGGGACGTAATTGCAGTATAATTCGGAACTTCATAGCAACATGCAATGCTCGAATTAGAAGCTGGTGATCAGTAAAATCCTATGCAATCTGCAGCAGAATGATCTCAGAAAATGCATTACTTATTCGCAGTTAAAAGTAAATAAGGTAAAAGTTTCTTACCAAACAAATGTAATGCAGTTAAAAGTAAATAAGGTAAAAGTTTCTTACCAAACAAACGTAAATTTAAACAAAAGAAAACGAGGACCATGTGGATTAGATATAGCTTTAGAAAACTCACCACATTCATATCAACACGAAGCTCTTCAAACCAAGTGGTAATATCTTTCTCTCTGTATACGCTAGCAATGAATATGCAAGCTAAGGCAATGACATACGGCGGATGTATAAGAATAAGGTCCAACTTGTATGTGTCATTTACAAGCCCCCTGTGACTCACAAATGCCAAGTTTTAGTATATTTATAATTCAGTTAAATAAAACTTTAAAAGAAGGAGAAAAGAGAAAGGATCCATAACCACAACACAAATTTAGACCGATGATTGAACACAAAAAAGACAATGCCCATTTGAGCAGTCGCCAGCCAGTTCCAATGCAACCGACCCTACATGCGAGAAACTATGCATCTTAATATACACGATGATGATCTAATGTCCTTCTGTGTGAACACCAACCAGCTACACACATGATGTGGGATAATAAAATATTCCAAAAATTTCCAACCACAGTTTTTATTTATTTAAGTTCAGATAAAACAGTTTTCTTGAATAAAACTTCACTTAATTCTACCTCAGCCAAGAGCCAACTGTTGATTCTCAGTTTATTAACCTAGAAATAATGTCAAAGTAACCAACTTCAAGTACAGGCTCAACAGTAAGCACAAGATAATCTACATGCACCATAGCACTAACATGATCCGATATAAATTTAATAGGCCAGGGAGTTAAAAGTATATTATCAATCTCAAACAAAATTGAAACTGAAAAAAGTCTCGAATCAGGCCAAGTTCCAGCTGTCTGATGCACATATATGTTGCCAGTCAAACCATTACAGTCATATTTGATCCTAAACATTAATGGCATTGCTACTTCAGGTATGTATTTTTGCATTTATATATTATGCATCTTCAGTCAATTCTTCCTACATGTAATGAAAAGGCGACATGATCCACCCATAGTTGGCAAAGCCAAAGGCATAATACTTTCAGGAGCTCTTCTTGCCAAGTATAAGACTTACGGGGAAAAAAGTGATCTTCATTTAGGGCAGATCTCTGACATGCACAAAATATTTTCGACTTCAAGAGTTTTGACACTTACCAAGATAGTTGACTCATACTCGTATCATTCATGCCAGCATCCTGCAACAACCTGCAAGGAGGCAGGCACAAGTAATTCAGATGTGTTTAAATAAATACCGATGCCAATGAGCAGAAAGAACAGTGCTGGAATACACTTGAAGTAGCTTAGGCCTGATCAATTTGACATTGCAAAAAATGTCATCTTAAAATTGCACGTCATTAGATAAGGCAGCATTGTGTTTTAAGTTCACTAAAATTGCTGCAACTAATCATAAAT
>JBBYHO010009074.1:0-13532 GCA_038382025.1 Adansonia gregorii
TTCGACTGATCAGGTTGATGTCTTTAGTTTTGATAGGATTCTGATAGAATGCATGGGTCGATTTTGGTTAGCTTAAAATGGTTTTTCTTGAGATGTGGCTTATGAAAGCGAGATATGGTTTGGTGTATGGTCATGCTAAATGGGTGTTTGGACATGACAAGCGCATAATCTTGATGATTGGGGCATAAGCAGAGTTCCCTTTCAATGTAATGTCAAGATGTTCTAATGCATATTTCAGTTGATTATCAAACATTATCAATTAGATAGCAAGTGCAATATGAATTGTATAAGGGTTAAAAGAAATAAAGCAATATTTATTCACGATAACAAAGAGACATAACTCGATATATCTTTTGACAAACAAGTGATAGGGTAGCAAAAAAGATGATTTTTGGGGTGAAAGATGCCTCTGACAATTATGACACGGATGTTCTTTAGGTGCTTGTCAGAATCTTTCTCGAACAATGAATATGCCTAGCATGAGCTGGTCTTCGAAAGATCTCTAAGATCGCTTTGCATTGTCCTGTAGGTACTCTTAGTTCATGTCCCATCAAAATTGACCTTCTCAAGTTGCCCTTGTAGGTTTTCAACTATAGTCAGGTTAGTTGCCCAGATGTCCTTTTCGAATTTTCATCTAGACCCCTTTTTGTTTTGCTTTTCTTTTTTTTGTTTTGTTTGTTTTTTTTGTGTTTTTTCTTTGTTGTTGTTTCCTTTGTTGTTGTTTTTTTTTGGTTTTTTTGGTTTTTTTTTTAAGGAAGCCTTTTTAGTTTTTCACCCTTTATATGTAATATTTCTTAACAGAATCTGAGTTGATTAGGTTGGGCAAGACATTGCCGTCCATTTCTAATAAAATTAGGGCCTCTCTACAGAAGGCTTGCTTCACGACATACGATCGTTCCCAATTAGGGGTCCACTTGCCCTAAGCACCTTTGTGAATTGGGAGGATCTTCTTTAATACCAGTTCACCTCGGTGAAATTGTTATGGGTGCATCTTTTTGTCATGGGCTCTGATCATAAGTTTTTGATATATTTAACCATGGCAAATGGCCTTCATGTGTTTTTCCTCGATGAGGTTGAGGTAGTCATATCTGTTCTTGACCCATTCAGCTTCTTCAAGTTTAGTTTCCATCAAGACTCTAAGAGAAGGGATCTCAACTTCGATAGGCAATACAGCTTCTATCTCGTAGACAAGAGAAAATAGGGTAGCACCTGTAGAAGTGCAACTGAGTTCTGATAGGTATGAAGTGCAAAGAATAGCTTTTCATGCCAGTCTTTGTAAGTCTCGACCATTTTCTCCACTATTCTTTTAATGTTTTTGTTGGCTGCCTTGACCACCCCATTCATCTTTGGGCGATAAGGGACAGAATTACGATACTGGATTTTGAACTGTGCGCAGACTGCTTGCATCCTTTTATTGTTTAAATTGCTTGCACTATTTGTGATGACTTGGTTCAGGAGGCTATATCTATAGATGATGTCCCGCTTGACAAACTTATAGATGGTCGATCTAGTGACATTAGCATATGAGGTAGCCTCCACCCATTTAGTGAAATAGTCGACCGCTACCAAGATAAAATGATGCCCATTGGAAGCTTGGGGGTGATTGGCCCGATCACGTCCATGCCCCACATGGAGAAGGGCCATGGGGCTATCATGACATGAAGTGGCGTTGGAGGGATATTGATCTTATTTGCATAGATTTGACACTAATGGCATTTTTGTGCATAATTGATGCAGTCTTTCTTAAGGGTCAACCAATAATAAATCACTCTCATGATTTGCTTGGCCATCCGATGTCCATTAGCATGGATACCATAAATCCCTTCATGAATTTCTTCTAGGATCTGTTTAGCTTTAAGAGTGTCAACACATCTGAGCAATACTTGAGCGTGACTCCTTTTGTATAAGATTTTTCCATCTAGAACAAATCTTATAGCCAGCCTTCTGATAGTCCTTTTATCAGTCTTGGTTGTATGTTTGGGATATTGCTGATCCTTGATGTAACGAAGGATGTCATAGTACCACAGTAGGCCATCTTTCTCTTTTTTGACACTATGATAATGAACTAAAGTTGTGTAGATGCTTATCTGTATGGAAGCGACGTTCAACTCCTAGTTGACTTTAAACTGGATGATAAGTTAGCCAAAGCATTGGCTATTTGGTTCTCTTCTCGAGGTAAGTGTCGAAAGCTAATATCATCAAATTCTTTCTTGAGCTCTGCTATCAACTTCCTATACTGTGTCAGCTTGGCATCACGAGTTTGCCACTCTTTTTTCAATTGGTAGATGACTAGGGCTGAATCACCAAACACCTATAATAGCTTAACATTTCTCTCAATGGCTGCTTGAAGCCCCATGACACATGCTTCATATTTTGCGATATTATTCGTGCAATCGAAATTTAGCCTTACTGTGAATGGATAATGACTCATGTTGGGTGACATCAATATTGCCCCGATTCCATGTCCTAGAACATTTAATGCTCCATCAAAATACATTTTCCAAGATTGATCTTGGTTGAGGACGTCTTCATCCTTAGAAACGCACATTAGATCTTCATCTGGGAAGTCAAAATTTAAGGGTTCATGTCATCCGTCGCTCGACTTGCCAAAAAGTCAGCTATCACACTGCCCTTGATAGCCTTTTGACTGACATATGCTATGTCTTATTTAGAAAGTAAGACTTGCCATCTAGCTAGCCTTCTTGAGAGTGTAGCTGCTTCACATAGATACTTGATGGGATCGAGCCTTGTGATCAACCATGTGGTATGGTATAGCATGTACTGTATGAGCCGTATGGCTGTCTACACTAAAGCACAACATAACTTCTCGACTGCGGAGTAATTGCACTCGCATTCTATGAACTTTTTGCTTAAGTAGTAGATTGCTTGCTTCTTTTTTCCCAACTCATCATGTTGTCCTAATATGCAGCCCATAGACTTTTCAAAAATTTCTAAGTAAAAAATTAAAGGTCAATCGAGCATCAGCGGTACCAACACTAGCGGGCTTGACAGACAATGCTTGACTTTATCAAAGGCTTCTTGAGATGCCTTATTCCATTCTCCTGGATTTTGTTTGCGAAGAAGCCGAAAGATAGGGTTGCATTTTTCAGTGAGCTAGGATATGAATCTAGCAATGTAGTTCAGTCTCCCTAAAAAGCTTTTTACCTCTTTTTGGGTTTGAGGTGGTGGCATATCATGAATGGCTTAGACTTTGTCCGGGTCAACTTCAATCCCTTTTTTGCTGACTATAAAGCCAAGAAGCTTACCCAAAGTGACTCTAAAGGTACATTTGGCAAGATTCAGTTTAAATTGAAATTTTCGTAGCCGCTCAAAAAGTTTTTGAAGATCTGTGGCATGTTCATCCTCTTTCGTTGACTTGGCAATCATGTCATTAATGTAGACCTTAATTTCTTTGTGCATCATATCATGGAATGAGGCTACCATGGCTCGCTGACAGGTTGCCCCAGGATTTTTAAGTTCGAAGGGCATGACATTATAGCAAAATGTCCCTCACATAGTTACAAAAGTTATTTTCTCCATGTCTTCGAGTGCCGTCTTGATCTAGTTCTAGCTTGAGAATCCATCCATGAAAGAGAATAGAGAATTCTTTTCCATGTTGTCTACTAAAATGTCGATTTAGGGTAGCAAAAAGTTATCCCTAGGACTAGCTCGATTTAGATCCTAATAATCAACACATATTCGTGCCTTGCCATCGTTCTTTGGGACTAGGACTATATTGGCGACCCATTCTGGATATTTGGCTACTCCAACAAACCCTGCATCAAACTATTTCTTGACTTTTTTTTTTTAATTTTGAAGAGCATTTATGGCTTCATCCTCCTTAACTTTTGCTAGATTAGTTCGCATCCAGGCTTGATAAGAATCTTATGGACCACTGTATCAGTGTCTAGTCTTGGCATGTCTTGATATGACCAAGCGAATACATCTCGATATTCTTGGAGTAGGTCTATCAGCTTGGTCCTAGTTATTAATTTTATTAACGTTTCGATGTTAACCCCCTTTCGATCCTCCTAAGTACCTAGGTTTATTACTTTCATTTGGTCTTTATGGGGCATGATCTATTTTTCTTTTTGCTCCACTAATCGAAAGAGGTCTGGTGGTACGGGTTTTCTTCAAAATCTTCTTCAAGATCAACTTTACTAGTGCAAATTAACTGTTCAAAATCGATCTTCAAAGACCCATTAAAAACATTCATGTTATTGTCATAGGACACCTAAAAGGGCAAAGAAATAAACATTGCAAAAGGCGCACACACAACTAAGGGATTTGGATAAAAATAAAGGCAAAAAAATGTAGGCGAAAAGGTTGAAAAGTGATACATAATATGGAATGATGTGTGAAAAAGTCATTTTATTGATAATGTTTGATAAAAACATGCCCCTTACATAGGACACCTATTTGCCTTTGGGCGAGGGCAGGTAGGTTGTCATTTTTTAACGTTACATAGAATGAGCAGGTAAAGTACAGGGGCTTCCGTCATGACCCCATCATCAAAATCTTATCCTAGTGGAAGAACACAAATTTTATGACTTGGTATCATGGAGATAGAGGTTGTTAAATGCTCTATTTAGGATGACCAAGACATCTTTGGCCTTTTGCTCTTTCGATTGGCTTGGATCAATTCATCCTCCCGAACAAAATATCTTATAGAGAGATGGAAACATTGTTGACTTTGACTTTTCCTCTTGACGTAATGGTCATGTCATCTCCTAGTTATAGGTCCTCTTTTCATGCTGCTTTTTTGAGTGTGCATTGGCCTTAAATCTTAAACCTCTTTTGTTGGCTTGAGTGGTGACCTGTAAGGCTCGGGCCATCCCTTGCAAATTTTTGCCAAGCCCTCTTCCAGCATGGAACCTTTGCCAATAGACATTTTAAAACCCAAGTAGGTACTCTTTGATAGATGGGTTTGACTATTAGCAATCCTTCTTCTATAAATGTCACATTGAAAAACTCAAAGGATTGGAACGATGAATCCAGTGCATCTTCATTTGGCTCTATGTAGATATCCTCTGTGAAAGCAGTGGTGATCATTTCTTCTTCTGCTCCGATGGTGACTACTTTTTCATTTATCACAAATTTGAGCTTCTGATGAAGAGAGGACAGGACGACTCCAGCGGAGTGTATCTATGGTTTTCCCAATAGGCAGTTATAAGAAGGATTAATATCCATAACTTGAAAGTCCACGACATGTTCCATCAAAAGCTCAAACTATAGTGTGGCTACTTTTGATGTTAGACTGACGGACAAAGAGTTTACTTAATGTAGTCATAGGTATTACATTGAGGGCCAACCCATTATCTACAAGAACTTTAGGCAAAATGCATCCTTTACAATGGGTGGTGATATGCAGAGCCTTATAACTACCCTTGCCTCCGAGTGGGATCTCATCACCAATGAAGGAAATGTAATTATCGGCCATGATGTTGTTCACCAACCAATCCAACTTGTCCATGGGGATGTTAAGGGCACATATGCTTCATTTAGCACCTTCAATAATGCATTTTGCTGGACCTCTGAATTAATAAGCAGAGATAGCACAAAAATTTTGGTGGGTTGCTTGCTTAACTGATCCACAATGCAGTATTCACTGTGCTTAATGAACTTGAGAAACTCTGTGGCTTCTTTTTAATTCACTGCTTCCTTAACTTTTTTAGTCTTAAGATTCAATGCTTGGATTTGAGCGATACTGGTGCTTGAAAAGCATCAACCTTTTGTTTTTCTTGAGCTGGGGGAGCGTAACATCTATTGCTACGAGTTAGATGACTAACTCCTGAGAGTTCCATTGCAATAGTTGAGGGAGTTAGTTCTTTGATCATCAATGCCTGATTCTCATATTCCCATGGAACAGCTTTGTTACTCTTATATTGGAATGGTTTAGGTACTTCTACAACCAATTTTGGTGTAGGTGATGAAGAACTAACCTTAGAACTTGACTTGCCATAAAGAATAAGGGGTCGATTTCTCCCATAAGGTGGCTTTATGGTTTCATCTCCTATCATGTTGACAAATTTAGCAGCAAGTGTGATCTCGTGATAGAATTTTATCTGGCCTTCATTCATCATTCTTTGAACCATGGACCTAAACTCCTTACATGTATGGAGGGTATGACCTATACCCGTGGAAGTCATAGAAGTTGTCAGGATTATCTTCCAATTTTTTTGTTGCATTGAGCAATCCAGCCTGAATCAATGCTTGCCAGACTAAGAACATTGGCATCCTTAAGTCCTTTATGCTTGCCCTTACTTCACATTCGTTCTCAATGTCGATCATATTTGCAGCTGGCTCAGTATGGTTTGGCAAAGGATTGGTGGCAACATTTGGTCCTTGGTTCATCTTAAACTGCAGGACTTTTGAGTTAATTAGATTTTGCATGTTTCGTTTGAAAGATATACAATTGTTAATGTCATGCCCTGTTACCCCAACATGGTATTCACAGTCGGCATTAAGGTTGTACCATGGTAGGTATGGTGGCTTCTTTTCTGGGACATAGATTGGGGCCACCAAATGATTTTGGAGCAAGGTCTAGTACAGCTCTTTATAGGTCATAGGGATAGGATCAAAGTGTTGTCTTTATTGATTTGCACTTCGATTGCCAGGTGCATTATTGGTTGTTCGATTGGCCTTTTGGTGGACTTGTGAATGGTAGCCTTGTGGTAGGTTGGATGGGATTACAAAGGATGGGTTGTAGGTTATGGCATTAATTGGCTAAGGGGTAATAGTGATAGGGCGAGAATACAACGTGCTTAAGTAGTGAGGGTTAGGTGTTTGATGTCATTTCGGCTGGGATGAGCTACCATGACTTATGGCATTGGCCTCTCCTTCTTTCTTTTTGCTAGCCATAGGCTTTTTGCTGGATTCAGACATTTCCCCAGCTAACATTCTACCACTCTTAATGGCTGCGTAAATCATTTCTCTAGAGAAAACTAGGTCAGCAAATTTCTTGGTGGCATTTCCTATGAGTTTCTCGTAATAAGGAGTGCATAAGGTGTTGATGAAAGTGACTGTCATCTCTTTTTCTGTAGGGGGAAGCTGGACTAGAGCTACTTCCTCTCTCCACCTTTGGGCGTATTGCCTAGGGCTTTCAGTGGATTTCTTCTTAAAATTCATCAAGGAAAGTCAATCCGGTGCCCAATCTGACACATGCTGGTATTGATTTAGAGAGGCCTTAGCCAAGTTAGCCTATGATTGGATTTTCACATTATATAGCTCAATATACCATCGAGCTGTTGCCCTAATGAGGCTATGCTAGAAGCAATGGATGAGGAACTTTTCATCTTTCTTGTATCCGGCCATCTTTCATAGGTACATTCAGACATGGACAAAAGGGTCGATGGTTCCATTGAACTTCTCAAACTCTAGGACCTTGAACTTTAGGGGAATGACAAGGTTGGACACCAAAGACAGTGATTGTGCGTCAAGAGCTCCGAACTTGTCACTCCCCTTGATGGCTTGGAGGTATTTTTCCAGTAACCGAAATTTATTCACTTCTACTGTAGCCATGGTGGACTTTTAACCTTTTATCTTTTCTAGTTCCTCATGATCGAGGGTTATCAGATCTGCTAATGAGACTCCCGTATTCACCCCCTAAGTACCGAGAATGAATTAACCTGCCGTAATAAGATTAAGGTAGATGATCAGTGGAGCTTGAGCAGTAGGTGTA
The DNA here is from genome assembly GCA_038382025.1 of Adansonia gregorii. Classification (NCBI taxonomy): domain Eukaryota; kingdom Viridiplantae; phylum Streptophyta; class Magnoliopsida; order Malvales; family Malvaceae; genus Adansonia; species Adansonia gregorii. The sequence continues at coordinate 7,682 of JBBYHO010009074.1, forward strand.
AGAGTAGGTCGTTGTTCTTGTCTAATTTCCCCTTAGGCAGGTTCTGGATTATTAGTAGAGGGACTTTCAACATTGGGAGGATCATTCCTTGTTTCAGCAGTGCTGGCTTGCCCTTTTTCTCTTATAGAAGCTGTCATTTCCATAAGTCTCACCATCTAAGTTTGCATTTCATTTTGCTAACATAGCATCTGGTCTTGTGATTCCTTAACCATTAGCTCAAGCCGTTTAATACAAGCTTCATGATCATTCTCCATGATTTGCTTACGGCGCCGCGTGTTGTAACAGTGCATGATGTAAGGTTTCATGTTCCTGATTGATCACAGATCCTTTACACTTTTATGGCCCATTTCTCGTATTAGACTTCTTTTAAAAAAAAATGTATTTATTGATGAGCATTTATGATGCGATGATGAGTTAAGATAATGAATAATTGATGCAAGTGCAATGAAAGAAGAAAAACTGGTGAATTAAATGTGCATATGCATTGGAGACAATTAATTCTTAGAATAGCTTCGTCAATAACATCATTCATAGAGTCACAAAAGGGGTTTTTCTTTTACGGCATGATTACATTTGAAAGTATCTAACATGATTACATTGTGTAATCACACAATCAAGAACACTTAAAAGTCATTGCTCATGATCTCCAACAGGCGCGATGTTTCACCTTATGGACCGAGCTACTTCAATCATGTCATCTGCCTCTCACTGAGCCATCTAAACTTGTTGAGTAAGGTGCTAATGTTGTTCTTGGTAGTTCAAACGTGCTTCCTCGATTATCATTTGCCAATCTAGTTTGCATTGCTCGAAAGCCTTTGTTAGTTCATTAGTATGACCTTGATGATCCTAAAGAGACTGTTCTGACTTCTGGTTCTGACTTCCTCCTTTTGCTGGTTCAGCTCGGATTAAGAGTGGCGACTTTTGCTTCCCATTCGACTGGTGTCTTGCCAATACGTCAGGACTTGTTAGCTTTTCTGAGTGTCACATAATCTTTGGTTAGGCTCTCGAGGTCATCTTTGAAGCAACCCCTTTCTTTAACGACTCGATCCATTTCACCATTCCTGAGATAGATACCATTTCTAGCTGACCCTTTTATTCCTAAAGTCGAGAGATTTCTATAGTAAAGGATGTCTTTTCTCGCTTGAACTCCCTCTTAAGTAGCTCGATCTCATAAGGCGGTTCCTCTATTAGGATTTGCAGTGTCTGGGAGTTGGGTAGTGGTAATGGATCATTGATATGGCAGAGCCTTCATTCTTTGTATCCAGGTGTGGTGGGGCTTCCTCTCCAATATCTTTTCATACAATGGACCTTCTTCCAAGCCTGGAAAGCTGACTAGACTTTCGCTTTATAATTAGGCTCTCCATATTCGAAATCACAATGTCCAAAGTCTTCAAAGAACGAGATCAATTGCTGGCACAAGAACTGGTGCAATGCCAATAAAGGAGCATAACTAGTATTTCTCTATAATCCCAAGAGTGGCACACAAGTGTAGTCTCTACATCTGTACACAATTGATTGAGGGAACACCCACGGGGCTTTCCATGTGATTTCTTTCTCCTTGACATTTCGTAATTCCTCGACCTAATGCTTTTCTGTCTTATCCTGATGACATTTTCCTCTAATGCCATGGAAAGAGGACTGATCTTAAAGAAGAAATTTTGCCTGACTCTACCTTTCATAACACAAAGATGACTTAGAAGCCATATTTGCACCAATGAGGCACACCCGATAAACTTTTCTATTCCCATCCTTTTACAAAAGCTGAGGGCATAGATGGTTTCAGCGATGATGGTGGAAGTAGGGTTAATTTGCAACATAGGCAAGAAAAAAAATCTATGACTACGGCCTCTACATAACCTAAAGTCTTTGGGAATATAGCGAGCCCCTAGATTGCCAAAGCATAGACATCTTGAGCTTTCTTCAGATCAGAAAGATTCACAATTACCTCTTTCAAGATGGCCCAAGAGATGCATTCATTACTCCCTTTTACTTTGACATGACTAGCAACCCATACTTCTGTGACTCCAAGAATTTACCTTAACCTTTTCTTGAACAGAGGAGGCGTTAGAGCCTTGCAGTAAATTCGGTCTAACTTGGCCCTTTTTATGTTGAGCAAAGCTATGTACTCATCAATGGTAGGGACTAAATCTTGTTGGTTAAAGATGAAACATCGGTAGGCTAGATTCCAGAACTGTGCCGCTACTCGTAACAAACCATCATCTAACTGAACTCGAAGTAAAAGAGCTATATCCCCATACTTTTTAGCAAAGGCTTCTTTCATGTTGCTATCCCAATTGTCCTAAATGTGCTTCAGTTCTCGACAATCATTCTGACAAAACCTGATTTTGACCTCTTCATGCATTTCTGAGATGTAGTCAGACTTTAAAATGTCCCCATCCTAACGTTGGTGGGCTTCTGACCATGTTCTGACATTTTTAAAAAACTTGATAATGGAGATAAGCTATTGCTCCATAAATGATGCCCTTTGCTAAACACCAAACCAGAACAATTGTCCCAAAATGATGATTGTCATAATGGTTATGATGAAAAGATGCATGCATCAAAACACAAAAAAAAGAGACAATAAGTTGCGAAGCATATAGGAGACAAATGTAATAAAAATTTAATAACATCAAAAGAGAAGAAAAAAACAAACGTCTCAACCAAGGTGCTAAGACGAGAGACGGGCGGCATTTCAACATGCTAAGCTGCAATCTGCCCTTCATGAGGTGATGCTATATTTTATTTTGATAAAAAAATGACTAGTAGCAATATTCGTTTATTGCCACTAGTGCAAAGATGCATTAAGCCATTACTCGGACAGCATAATGGCTTATAGAATGAGACATTTTGAACGATGGTTTTTGTTCACCGTCACTTATTTATACAAAGGTTAGCTATCATTCAAGCAGCACAATGAATGTCTTGATAAATGATAAAAATACAGATATTGGTGACAATTATATACTCATTGTCACCTACATAATTATGGTAATTAGGAGTAAAGTTTAGGAATGTTTCCCCGAGTGACCCTATTCTTCGAGTATTCTAGCAGCATTCGAGTATAGTTTGACATGGTTTAGCTTGTAGGGCTCACTATATGAGGTTTAAGTTGACGCTTAAATAGGTATCTGAGTTGCTCCTCCATCTAGTAAGGATAGTTGAGGGAGCCCTATCCTAAACCCATCATGGGTTTGGCGAAATGAGTTTGATCCATTGGATGTATTTTCCTATGCAAATGCAAAGGGTTGCTCACGAAAAACATAGGTAATTTACATCCAGGAAGTTATTGCCATGCCTATGCAGAGGTTACTCATGAAGGCGGATAGCTCGCTTCCTCTAATGATTGGGTTATAACCACGCCATGGAGTTTGGTGGGACACTAATGCACATGCAAGTGTGCAATATGTAATGGGGAAATGAACAAACCTTTTTGTTTACTTTTGTAGTACCATTTTTATTAAGCTAATGATTATTCAAAAAAAAGAGGACAATCTTGAAAATCACATCAAACAAAAGATTAGATGACAAAGTGACAAAAAGGTCATGGTTAAATAATGATCGAAGATCGAAAGAACTAGGAACTTAGAAAGACATGGCTAGTTATTGGCCCCACTCTCTATACCATCCCCAGCGGAGTTGCCAAGCTGTCGCAATGTACCTTGGGGTGGATCCTCGCGGATCTATGGGTGCACATGACTTAAAATACTTTCCTGACTTGGAAATATCTTTTTGATCGAGACTTTTCTTTAGAGATGTGACGAGGACAAGAATGTATGGATTCTCGACTTATGACATGGTGAGGGGGACCACAAGATGAATCACTCATCTTATTGGTCTAGTATGACCATAAAAAAAGGGCCAATGCTTGGAGTCACCACCGATCATTTAGGGCTAAGCATAATCGGATGCCTATTGAAACCTATATTTTTGAGTTACGGAACTCAAAACATTAATCCCATAGTCTACGTATTACAAAGATTCATCGTTGGATTCGGGAGTTGGTTACGTGCGATGGGGTACGAACCTCTTCACGACGCTCGAAATCGATACCTTACTAGCTATGTCTTTCTTGGTTTCGATTTTTTCGATCTTAACTTGTCACTATTTCAATATAACCCTCTTTGAATGCATGAATTTTACAGAAATGATCCAGGTTTTGATGAAAAAGATTTAATCTCATGTACGCCCCAGAGAAATGGAGAATATAGAGATTTTCAATAAAAATGACCTCTAGATTTTACTTTGAAAATGGAATGTTCCACCTTGGGCACTTGAGAGATACCCACACGGAACATTACCTTTAATTTTATTTAGAAATGCTTTGAAAATATGAATGCACATAATCATCACAAAGAAATCTTGGTAGTAAGACGATGAATAAAGTAACCTAACATGGATCATACAATGCAATGATAAAGAAAAGGAATGGACTATTGGAATTTATCTCACTATTGACATCAATTATCTAGGAATAACTAGATTGACAATTTTTGAGAGGCATCTGGGTTTCTTGATTAAACAACATTTGTTTGACATATTCATGGAAATTCGAGAAGAAAAAAAGAATGATTAATTTGTAGTTGAAAGATAGGGTTGGAGTATCCCCTCAGAAAGATGGCGTTAGAGTATCCCCGTGAATGGAAAATAGTTTTTTTTTTTACAAAGGAAGAATTTTTAAATCTTGACAATTTTAAGAAGCGGGCGGGGTTAGAGTATCCCCTTAAAAGGTCAGGGTTAGAGTATTCCCGTGAATAAAAAATTATTTTGGCATAGAAAGATATTCAAATCTTGACAATTTTGCAAAACGAGGTTGGAGTATCCCCTTGGAAGGACAGGTTTGGAGTATCCCGTGGATGACATAACTTCATAATTTAGAAAATGGGTGAGCATTCGATGATTTTTGGCAAAAAGATTTATTGTGAATGAGGAAGATAAAGATGTAAAATATGTTTATGCCTTGATATGAGCTTGTGGGATGTTAAAGGATATTCTCGAGTCTGATCGGGATGATACAGAGACATTCGACAGTCTTGAGATGAAATTCGGGAAAACCACTCGATTTTGATCAAAACTAAAAATAGGGGATAGCATCATGCTATCTTGCTTCCCGAATTTATTCTAAATTGATTCGAAGGATTTAGAAGGTGGACAAGATGTGGCTAGAAAGATAACTCGATGAGGGTCAATCTAAAAATATTCCCAATGTCCTAAGAAGTCATTTTTCAAGGGAATAAATTTTCAAGTTCGAACTGATTGAGCTGCTAGTAGAGCATAGGAATGACAAGGAGTGTCAAATTTGAAAAATCACCCTGAGCTCATTTGGCATCAGAAAATTGCAAGTGATACCTTTCTGAAAAGGGAATTTCATGAATATCTTAAAAAAAATATTTGAAAAATTTGGAAAAATCATTCAGTGGGCCTGAATGGCCCAACCAAAATACATGTTTGGATTCTAGAGGTTTCAGACAGTTTAGACTTAAAAGATCATAACTCTCTCATCTGGAATGATCCCGAGGTGAACAAGACATCATTTTAAAGATAATTCGACCTGTTTGATAGAAAAATATTAGAAAATTCATGAAAAAATCGTTTGGGATTCTAAAGTGATTTTTCAATTTATAACAGTTGTGATGCCAACAGAGGACAAAGCAAAGCAGGGGATATTTCTCATTTTTTATATCTACGGGTCCAAACTCGAGTCACTGATATTTGAATGTCTATGACTGAAGGGAAATAGTGGCATGAGCATTACAAACTCATTTGCACAGCCTCGGAGTAGTTTGGGATGATGAAACAACCCGTTGATCATACCACTCAAGGTTTTGACTCAAGAAAAAGGCACAAACAT
>JBBYHO010009095.1:0-13531 GCA_038382025.1 Adansonia gregorii
TGCAATATCGTAAATACAATATAAAAAAATATAAAATTTTTAAATATTAATAATTTTTAAATTTATATAAATATGTACATTAATATGTAAGTTATTTTATGTAAATATATGATACATAATTACATTATACAATTAATATCTGTAGCAAGTAAAAAATTTGTTTTTAAAGTACTCAAAAAAAGGGGGGGGGGAATTGATCGGTGATGATGAGTGGCATAGAATTTACTATCGGAAAATTATATGCTTATGCATGTAATATATATATATATATATATATATAAGCTAAGTTTTAAGCTGGGGTTGAGCTCTAACGAGTACCCAAACTTTTGTACGAGGGTTGTATTTGGCACAAACTTAGTTAGACTATGTACAGTTACGCATCAAATTGAATTGGGTTGGCTCGGGCTTAAGCTTTAACTTAAGTTAATAAGAAGCAAATTTTATCTGTTTGGAGTCAATTCATTTAATATTTTTTAAAACCCAGGTTCATTGGCTAAGGTCGTTAAATTAACTAATGTCTTACATGAATAGGTGTCAAAAATAGTTTTTGACTTTGGACGGTTTTTATTAAAAGGAAGATAAAAAAAACAAATTATGTTCTTCTTCATCCTTGTTTGGGTTTGAAAATCAGTTAGCTTTTTTTAAGAGAATACTACATCTTTTCTAGTTCATTGCATTATCATTGATAAGTGCTTTTAGTTTGAGGAGGCCTACGAGACATGTCACAAATTACTATCAAGTATTTAAAAAGCAAGCAAATATCGTCTTAAGATTAGAGGTTTTGTCTCGACTCAATCTTTTCTGTGTGACGACATTTGGTGAGACAATATTATTTCATACTATTCGAATATTTCTTGTTTGTCTATTGTTGACATTTATGTTTCTATTCGACAAAATTGAGTAGGTTTCTACTATTTATTCATATTGCATATTCAGGGTTGAAGAATTAAATATATACATATATTGTCTTATGGCATTGTAATGATTCATAGTTGCAGTATTGAACTATTATAATTATTATTGAAATCAATTTCATTCAAAGGAGGTATTGATTACCATGAAACTTTCTCTCAAGTTTTTTTAATGAAAGTTTCATTAAGAATTATCATAGCTTTTGTAGCTCATTTTTTATTAAGAGTTACATTAAATATTAGTGAAAACAACTTGCTTGAATATGGATCTTAAGAAGAGGTATACATGATTCTACCAAAATGTTTCATTGAAAGATCAATGTTTAAACTAAAACAAGCATCCCATCAATGATATGTCAAGTTTAACATTTACTAAAATGTTAATCATTGTTTATACCCTAAAGTTAGTTGGAGTAAAGTTATAATTTTTGGTCTTATATATTAGTGGTGTTCTCCTTGCAAAAGTGATTGGGCTTTGTTGCATGAGACAGGATTTTCTTTCTCAAAACTTGATATGAAGAATTTAAGTGAAACTTCATATGACATAGGCATAAAGATTCATAGAGATAGGTTTGAAAAAAAACATTAAGTCTATCTTAGAAAGCCTATATCAAGATAGTTTGGCATTAAATATGCATATAGTATTGTGAGCCTTATATATCAAGTTTATACAAAAATTGATATAAGGTTTATAGTAGAAGTGCTTGACAAATATTAAAGTATTTCTAGCCTTGGACTATGCAAGCTGTTAAAAGAATTATAAAGTAATATCATAGGCAATAAGGTTGAGATATTTTATCTCTAGTTTGAGAGTTATCAACAAAGCCACTAAAGATCTATTATGACAACTCTTATGCATTATGTTTTTCTAAGAATGATAAAAGTGGGAGTCGCAGCAAGCAAATAGATATAAAGTATGTTGTTGTTGGAGACTCTAGAAAGAAGTAAGAAGTGGATATCCAATACATCAGTAAAATTTAATAATAGCCGATCCTATGACTAAAACATTGTCGACAAAATAGTTTAAAATTCATATGGATCATATAGGGCTAATTAAATGTTGTCAGGATGTATTTTGGCTTCTTTGATTATGTTAATTTCACATTTTTAAAGTTTATGGACATGTTTCAGTTTGTGCACATAAAGTTTACATGTCAAGTGGACCTTGAATGATTAAAGAAAATTCATTCATAAAGTATTATCTCATAAAGTGCACTTTTAGGGATGATCATGCATTGTAATACATAGAAGGGAATATTCCTTTTAAAATGCTACCGCCATGATTCGTGCTATATGAAATCTTTAATTGAGTGAGAGTCGGGCTAGAGTGACTTATGGCCATGTTAAAGTTTTGGATTTAATTATCACCTATTCGAGTTCTTGATTTATCATATGGGCCAAGTGGGAGAATGTTGGACTTTATGTGGCCCACATAATAATAAATAGACCTTGATAATTAAATCAAATTATTAAAGTGAAATTATAAAGTAAATCCTATTCAGTTTAACTACTCTAGTGATAAGAGTTAAACTCTACTTCAGTAACTAATTAGAATACAGACTCGTTGATGGTAGGATACAACTTTAATTAGTCTTCTAGTATAGGTCCCTAATCTAATATAGAAATTGCCTATGCACCATCATAAGGTAATTATCAAGAAAAGGATATAGACTATAAGGCTTATACGGGGTGTTCGTTTTTGTGTATTTGGAGTGAGTCTGGGTTCTTGATCAATAATGGCTAGAGTTACGTTTCATTTAAATTATTACATCCCACTACTTGCTTATGCGCATAGTCTCCAATAATCTCATTAATCTTAAGAAGATACTTTTTTCAATACTTTTGTTTCCAATTGACATTCTATTCATCAATTTTTTTTCAATACTGTTTTTATCAAATTTGTTTATATGTCATTTTCAATTCTGGTTTTTTGATTGTATATTATACATATCAATGTTTGTCTATCTATATTCAGAAACAGTGTTTGTTGTTAAATATATTGTTTATATATTGATTTGATACTCGTTCATTCAGTATATATTCGATTTTCTTTATATATATATATTATCTACATATTGTATGCCTTAGTTATATTTTTATATAACTAATTACCTATGTACGGTTTAACATATTTTTATAACAAGTTGTATAAATTGTACAAAGTTGATCCTGTTATTTTAATTAATAGAAGGTAGAACCAAAAACATGAAAACAAATAAAATAAATTATTCCATTTCTTTGCTTGAGTCTTCTAATCTATAGCATAGTAGATAAGGTAATGTCAATTATAAAACCTTGCAAAGGATTAGCAATTTGGATTTGGTTCAAAAAATTCAATTAAAAAAAATTACAAGTGTGAAACTTTTGAGGAATCCAAATTTGTTAAGGCTTCTTTTTGTTTGATAAAATGATAGAGCAAAACTCTATATTTAATTCTTAAAGTTTGTGCAAAATAGAAGTGGTAAAAAAATATTTCATTACTTTTATTGATGATTGCATAAAATATTATTATGTTTATTTGCTAAGAAGTAAAGACAAAGCATTAAAAGATTTTAAGCTTTATAAAGAAAGGTTGACAATCAACTAAGCAAAAAAATTTAAAAAATAAGAAGTGATAGGGATGGTGAATATGATTCATTATTTAGTGAGTTTTGCTTAGAATATAAAATAATCCATCAAACCACACTCTTTATTTAGCTCAACAAAATGATACTATAGAACGTAAGAACTAAACATTGAAAAATATGATAAATGCTTTATTGATAAGTTCGGTGTTACCTTAAAACTTAAGGGGGATGACCATTATAATAGCCAATTATATATCAGATAAAAATGAAAAGTCTATTTTCACCCTTGTGATATGAATAAGTGATAAAAAGCCCTCTGTGGTAACACTTATATCTCCTATGGTTTTATCCTATTTGTCATAGGATAACATCATAAATTTTCATAGTAAATCACTATTTAGCTCTTCAATCCTATTATTATTATACCCTCAAATTATCTTCTCTTTTTTATTCTCACACTATTAAAAAATTAAAAAAAATTGCTTTATTTGTTTTCTTAGATCTATTTGAATCCCAATTGTAGGGTTTATTAGAACCCATTCTTACTAATCTTTTTATTTTTTTTCTAATCCCAAACTGTTTTCATGTCTGCCTTATTTGTACAGTTTCTTTTATCTGTATTTGAACAATAGAACGATCTTTGCTAAAAATAAAGATGTCTTTTTGGGTTTTTATTATTGAATTCTTCTTCACTTTTTGTCATATAAGTCTTTCTCAATTGACAATTTTTACCAACTGTAAGTTTGTTTTATTTGTTTGTTTATATTTTATGTTTTATGCTTTATTATTAAATCGATTTATAACTATTGAAGTAGTTAAGATTCGGGTTTTTAGAATACGAAAAGACTTGATTTTTTAATTTTTGAAATTCAAAATTATGAATTTTATTTTTATTCTAAATTGATGTCTTTTTTAATCGGTTTCGTTTCTTTCCATGTTTTTTAATTTTGAAGAGTACCCTTTTTTTTGCAGAATAAAACCTTTTTTTTCCTTGAAATTAAAGGAATTTGTTGAAAAAAATAATTAGATTATAGAATGTTCTTAAATAGGATTGGATGATGGGTTGTTTTCATCTTAGATTTAATTGAATTGGGTTTTTGGTTATTTATTGAAATTAATGGAGTTTCAAATTCTATAAATGCTATATAAAATCATGGAGAAGAAGAATGGTAGATTGGGGTACCAAAATAGATCAAAACAAGATTAAAATCAACAAATTCTTTACACGGTAACAATCAAAACACAAGATTAATCAACCCAATATAAGAAGGCTTGGATACCACCTTGAAGAAGTATCGAGAAGGTAAATAATCAAAAAATAAAAATTTATAAATTAACGCATAAAGTAAGTAACAAAAATGAATCAAATAGATTAAGTTCAGACCCCTTAAACTAGGTCAGCTTGCATGGTTTTTGACTAACCTTTAAAGAGAGGAATATCAAAAATAAATCAAGATCTCTTAGGCCTCAGCTAAGAGATGTCTTCGAGTGATTCCATACTTCAAAAACTTGTCCATTGAGCTCAGTTGTTGTGTACCAAAGTTGTCCAAGTGTCTAGTCTCTAACAGCTATCCACACAAGTAATTAGAAAAATCTTCAAAAAAGAGACACTTAGTTTCAGGAGCCATGCTAGCAGTTTAGGTTTCAAACCTTCCCTTCTAGTTAGAAGAGCTTGATTTAATAATTAAAACAAGATGAAGAAAACAAATTTTCTCCAAACACACAAGAATTGTGCAATGTTTCTTAGAGTTTTCAGGCAAAAATGTAACCCAAGCTTTTTAGGTCTTTTAGCCAAAATTTTTAAGTCTTTAAAGACTATATGGGATGGCAAACATAGTTTAGTATATCCAAGGTTTAAAATTTTAATTCTTGAGAAATAAAACTTTACCTTTGGCATATGTGAACTTGTTCAAATTGAGCTTAAGTATCTTTTACTTATTAGATATAGTAGCCCAATCTCATTTTAATTTCTATTGATCACCCTAATGTGTGTGAACCTTTAGGTCCCCATCATGTTAGTAGTAATTATAAATTACCCAATTAAGAATATTTATATTTATAGACCAAGATTGGCATCTAATAATACATCATAGCCATTTAACATGCAAGAAGTGTCAATATAGTTTTGACAAGCCCTTTAGTGTACAATATCTCAATGTAATTAAATTCTTTCATCATATATCTTGGAATTAGTAAGAGCGTGGTTTAGTGTCTACTTTTAACGCATTCCATATTATGTGCAACTGTTATATGTTAATTCCATAATTTGTGTTACTTTAGCCAAGGACTTTAAGTTAAAATAGGCTAGGTGCATATAAGATATGTTCCCTTAAATCACTTGGGGTGATGAATCCTCTCTGGACCACTTATTCATCTACCATATGATTCATGCCATACTCAAAACTACCCTACCATAAACATCCATCTATTGTGGACCCATTCGTGATGGAATTAAAATGTGGCGCTTCTTATGTGAGATGACTTGGTGTTACAAGTCTAAGGATCACTTATACTGTTAACACATGAGAATATTTCCATAGACAGTTGAGTGAAATACCAAATGGAACTCTCATGGTAGGTCATATTCAATGAATTTGCTACCATAATAAGCATCCATATGTTATCCCTTAATATTTCATGCTTTAACTTATGAGATCAATTGCATGCATCAAATGCATGAAGGCTTAATATATGCCAATCTTTTTGTATTGTTAATGCCATTTCTGACAATATAATGACCAAGAAACTTTTAGAAACACGGTTTTGATGCATAAGAATCCCACAATTGTAACTTACTATAATTCCTTTGCAAGGCCAATGTGTTTCATGGGCTTTATTTTCATAAGATATTTGAAACAATTATTTAAAAGAAATTTTATGGATAAATAAATACTTCTTTAAAATTAACAAAACATAATGTTTGTTTACATCAAATCAATAAATGCTAATGCCACACATGCCACGATGATTGGCTTGTAGGGCTCACACTAACATATGACACGTATAAAGTTATTAAAACATGACACGGCACGAGTATACGACTTAAAAATTATATAATATAAATTATTAACATATCATAATTGATATAAATATAAATACTTTAAATACAATTATGACATGAAAAATACACGACTATGACCAAAATACATAATTGGTAAGTCTGGCTAAAACCCTATAGATGTATATGTCCATTTCAGGGGAAATGCTGATTATGCGATATCTCAAGTTGAATATTTATGGATAATTGATTGCCTCATGTGTCTCATAAACTTCATAAGACTAGACAAGTAATCTTGGAGAGGATCACTCGAAGGCCACAGTAAGAATATCTAGATATTGGATACACATTTCAAGTTATGGACTGCACAATACAAGATATCTTAGATATCTAGATATACTTAAAGCTGTAATGATGCAAATTAGATATTTAATACTAAATATTTGAAACCCACTAGTGGATTTATTTTTACTATTTGAGAAGCTCCAATGTCTTGGAAATCTTGTAAACAAATATGTATAGATAAATCATAATGGTATTTGAGTTTATAACTTTAGATAAAGTTGGAAACGAAGTGAAATAAGTTAAAAGTTTTTTTTAAAGATATTCCATGTTGGTTAAAACTTGTGCAAGTAAATTGCAATAACCAATCTACAATTGGTAAGGCACAAAATAGTTTGTATAATGATAAGTCTTGAAATATTCGTTAAAGACATAATACTATAAGACAGTCGCTCTTAAATAGTATTATCTCTGTTGATTATGTAAAATCAAAGGATAATATTATAAATCCTCTTATGAAAGGTTTAATGAGAAAGCAAGTCTATAAATTATCGAGCGATATGAGACATAAGCCTATAAATCAAAAGTTACATATTGGTAAACTAACCTAGTTGAGTGGGGATCTCAAGATTTAGGCTTAAAAACATAGCCAATTTGTATTAACTTAGTGTGAGCACTAAAAAGTAAAAAGTTCTTACCCATTCCTATAGTGAATCAGTGTTGCTTGCAAAACAATTAGGATAAGCTATTCTTTTAATGATTTTTATAGCTTGACGAAGTCAAGTATATCATTGCAAGATATTCATAATAAGAGATCAACTATGTGAGTATGAAACGCCATTTTTATAATAATTGATAAGACTAAATTCTTTAGAGCACTCATAGAAACCAAGACGTCTTTTGGGCCAAAATGAATACAATTGCGAGAATCCGGTGTTACAAGAAAGATTGTGTAATCTTTATTGTCCTGATTTATGTGAAAAACTAAATAGCTGAAGACATCATGTTCACTAGTTAACCGAGTAAATTGAATTATTGTTACTCTAGAAGGTTTAAAGCCAAAAGCAGCCTATCCTGATGATAAACTTTTCAAAGTTATTTTCTCTTGTTTTCTAAGTCAGTTTGTTATCTTAATTAGATAATTTCCATTTCCTTAGGGCAATGTTGGATATTAATGAGTTTTGGGTGTGTCTAAATATTGGGAGTCCGTAGGATAGTCAAGCCTGATGCTATTTTCAAATAATAATAGAACAATAGTAAATAAAGTAATGAAAAGTAAATTATAGTAATAATTAGCTTCCCTGTAGATTTTTAGGGAGAGATTTATGTGTAACTGATATTTGAAATCTTGTAAATCTAATCACGTATTTGATTAGAGATTACCTAACTCACATATCTTGTAATTTGGAGTAACTCAAAGTTTAAAATATGCTTGCATATCTATGACTGGGCTCCCTAAGAGGATTTCTTAAGATCATGAACAGCGTACATGTTTTGCCTCTAACAGTGATCTAGTTGAAGTCTCCATGAAGTCCTATGGTTCTTCGATGCTAGCAAGAAGTCTTCTCAAGCCTTGACCAAAATATAGAATCTAGTCACTTTCTCTCTCACATAACCAAGAACAACTTAGCGAAATTACAGGGAGATGAGATAGCATTATGAGGAGGCTGTAAGAAGGCATCAACGATAATGTTTACCTTCTTATGGTGGTAACTATTTCTCTATTACTAGAAAACTATTTTTTTTCATTTTCAATTAGTTAAATGATTTTAGATCTCCAAAGATAAAGTGGCGCAAAGAGAGCTTAGGTGTTGCACCAAGCTATGTATAAATCTTAAGATTTTTATGCTTAGGGTTTTCTAATAGCCTTATTTATCCAAAAAGCCTTAATAGTGTTCTTATATATGTTAAAATCTAGGTTAGGTTAGATTAATAGGTCAATGATGCTAATTTAAAAAAAGTTTATAGGCGGCACCACTTTGGTGGTTTACTGATGCCATGTTAAAACACTTTTAACTAGTTCATAAAAAACTGGGCATAGTTATTAACTAATTAATATCTTGGCCTAATTTTACACCAATGTGGCCCACACTGATGTATTCAGCCTTACATTAAGTCCTAATAAGTTATTTCAAAACTAAGCTTATTTGACTTAATAATTAGGGCTTTGGGCCAACCATTATTTACTTGCAGGAAATTTTAATTCTCAATTAAATTTTTAGCCTAAGTAAAATAATTTTACTTCATGTAAATATACTTAAATTAAATTAAATTCTCAATTAAATTTTTAGCCTAAGTAAAACAATTTTGCTTCATGTCAAATAATTATTTAATTTACTATAGATAATATTTTGGTCCGTAAACCAAGACATCCTTGTTTAAATGTATACAATTAGACATTATCTTGATAAGACATTCTTATCTTTATTGTCACATTAAGATATCTCTGCTTATATTTCACGAATTAAGAAATCTGTAATTATATTTCACGAACATAATTTATGTCTTAAATAATTTTTAATTGAACCGATTCAATTAAGTCTTTTTCATTATATCTTTTATTTAATTAAGCCATAATTAAATCCTAAATTTAATCCAATAAACACATCTTATTGTGTAGAACCTATTAGGTTTCCAAAATGTTGGTAATGAACATAATTAATCTCATTAACTGTGTTCATAGATCAAGAACTGGATCTAGTAACCCATTATGACCACCTAAATATTGAAGAGCTAATGTGACCTCACCAATACCTTTTAGTAACCAGCCTATTCGTGCAATATAGTCTTTTCCCTGAATATCCCAAAATCAGCATTAACATGAAGTAGTGTCTACTCATGCTTCAATCTATGTTAGTTCGTAAAACTCATGGTTAATGATCATGAATCTATGAGGAATGATTTCTTATAATTTACTGTGCTTTGGGCAAAGACTTTAATCCAATTAACCATGATCAAGAACAATTAAGATATGTTTTTGTTGTCACTAAGGGTGGTGAATCCTCTTTAGATCACTTATCCATCAACTATATGCTTCATGCATACCCAAAACCACCTTACCTTTGGCATCCATCTTTATGGCCCATTCATGATGATTTCTAAGTATGACACTCCTCATACAAGATGACCTGTATCATAAGTTTAAGGACTATTATACATGATTAGCACATGAGAACATATTCTGTGGACACTTAAGTAACTGATACGAAATAGAGTTCTTATAGAAGCCATCTCTAGCGAACATGTTTCCACAAAACAAACACCCGTATGCCATTCCATTTATCTTGCATACTTTAACCTATGAGATCCGTTGCTTCGTAGGTTAGAACGCATGACATTTGCTAGTTTTTAAGTAATGCCAATGTCCTATTTTGATAATACAATGACTAAGAATGTTTCAAGAAACTTGGCTTTGATGCATAAGCATCTAATAATTGCAACATATTGCAATTCCTTTACAAGGCCTTTTAGTTTTATAGGATTCATGCAACCAATGGTTTCGTGATAGTCAATTATGCCAATAACATAAAGGAAAACCTGGAGTTACCTATG
This sequence comes from Adansonia gregorii, assembly GCA_038382025.1. NCBI lineage: Eukaryota > Viridiplantae > Streptophyta > Magnoliopsida > Malvales > Malvaceae > Adansonia > Adansonia gregorii. The sequence goes on from JBBYHO010009095.1 coordinate 10,311, forward strand.
CTAGCAACTAAATGTAGTCAACTAACTATATATCTTGTGTCCTATTTGATTGGTTCAAAGCATATACTAACACTAAATACATGCGTATACCAAAACATAGGTTGTCTTACTTAGATACAAAGTGCATAAACATGTTGCACAATTAATATTCATAGTGAATGAGAAATTTATTTCAAAATGCCCAATTGAAGAGGAAAAAAATTGGTTGGTGGCGATAAGTGGTAAGGATTCCCATATAGGAGATTTATATGCTTAGTCTTGTTATATATATGGGCTACGTTTGAAGGTGGGCCTACACAAGCTATGTTGGACTACACACACAGCCAAACCATGCCAAGCTCGGGTTTGGGTTAAATATAGAGTATGCTATACCTTTTAAGAGCCTATCTAAAATTTTTTAAACTAGCCTAATTGACCAAGGATGTCCAATTAAGACATATTTTTTTTCAAAAAGATGTCAAAAATGTTTTTTTTTGTTTCAGACTATAAAAACTATCATGTATAGTTATTGTAAAAAAAAGTAAAAAAAATCTATTTAATTCTTTTTCTTCTTCTTTATTTTTTCTAGTTTTGGAAATCAATTTTTTTAGAAAGAATATTGCATCTTTTTTGGTTTATTATGTTACTGTTAATAAGTGCTATTAATGGTAATGTGATTGAGGAGACTTAGTAGACAAGTTTCAAATTATTGTAAATCACCTGATAGGCAGATGAATATGATCATAAGGTCAAAGGTTCTACCTTGATTTAATTTATTTTTATAGTTTTTGTTTGATGACATCTAGTGAGATAATATTATTTAGTACTATTCATATATTTTTTGTTTGAATATTGTTAACATTTGTACTTTTGTGCAACAAAATCGAGTAAGCTTTTACTATATATTTGTATTGTATATTCTAGGTTGAAGAACCGAATCAATGTTATATATATACACATATACATTTTGTCTTGCAGCATTGCAATTGATTCATGATTCATAGTTGCAATATTGAACTATTATTATTATTAAAAAAGTGGGCTCCTTTATTTTGAAGAGCCGACCCCCTTGCTTGTTATAGTACTGGAGCTATTTAAATTAAAATTAGAGTCTACTCCTTTTTTATATAAGAACTGATCCCTACTGCCTTCCTTTAATGTGTATAGTCTTTTACAAAAATCTGATACAATATCAATATCATATGAATACAATATAAATATGTAAACCAATGAATACATATAATGCAAAATATTAAATGTTAAAATTGGTAAAAATATACAATATTTTTTAAAAATTATAACTTATAAAAATAAATAAAAATAACTTAAATATATGAATTCTCAAATCTAAAGCTCACCTTTGGCTTTTATCCTCGTCAAACAATTTGGTAGCATAGGATTTTGGTGCGATCAACCTTGCCTTGAATGATTTCTTACTTTTCGTTGTCTCACAAGACTTTTATTTGGATTAGAGTGTACATACCCCTAATTGGATCATGTTTAAATTGAAATCATTTAGTCTTTCTTTTATATTTATAATTAAAATAGAAGAAAATTTTAGGAAGAAATACAATGAATGAAAGTCAAAGAATCAAGAAATTCACAAAGATAATCTATAACTTCTAAACTATCATTAGACAAGAAAGCAAAAAGAAAATAAAAAATGGAAGGAAAAAAGAAAGGAAGGAAAGAGAAAAAAGAAAAGAAAATTTTGTATCTTCAAGTGTTCATCTTTTTTCCTTTTTATGTTGAAAGTATTATAAATATTTATAACTTTTACAAGTTGATCATCCATTTTATGTAGATTTTGATATGTTTAAAGTATTATAAATTTATATAAATTTAACATAGTAGTAATTCATTTTATGTACATACTAGAATGTTCATGTATTTATGTTGTATTCATATTATTTTTCATGTCGTATTCATGTTTTTGCAATTTTTTTGTATGTTCAAAATATTATAAGTTTTATATAAAAATTCATTTTATGTAGATTTTGACACGTTTATATATATGTCGTATTCATGTTATTTTCATGTTATGTTTTAATTATTTTTTTCATATTTTATTCATGTGGTGTTATAATTTATACTTTATTTTGCATAATTTATCGTTGTGATTAAATTTACTGAAAAATTTTATTTTTGTTTTATGTCTCAATTCATTTCTTATTTTACATAATGTTTATAATGATTTAATTTAGAGAAAAATTGTATGTTAATGTTGTGTTTACGTTTTTTTATGCTTAAAGTATTATAGATTTTTATATGTTAATAATTCATTTTATTTAGATTTTGATACCCTTAAAGTATTATAAATTTATGTAAATTTTATATGCTGATGATTTGTTTTATGTAGATTTTGACACATTTGCGCTTTTGTGGTTTGTTCATATTATTTTTCATATCATGATCATGTTATTTTTTTCAGTTCAAAGTATTTACAAATTTAGATAAATTTTACATGTTAATAATTTGTTTCGGTAGATTTTGACACGTTCATATTTTATATCGTGTTCATATTATTTTTGTGTTATGTTTTAAAAATTTTCCCATTTTTATTTGTTTTGTGTTTCAATCCGTATCTTATTTTGCATTATTTGTCATAATGATTCAATTTAGTGTAAATTTATTTGTTGTGTTATATATTAATTCACCTCATATTTTGCATAATATGTTGTAATGATTCAATTTAGAGAAAAAGTTGCATGTTTATGTTGTGTTTATGTTAGTTTTTGTGTGTTTAACGTAATATAAAGTTATACAAATTTTTATACATCAATAATTCGTTTTATAGATTTTGATACATTCATTTATTTGTGTCATATTCATGATAATTTTTATGGTGTGTCATGTTTTGTTTATTTTCATGTTATTTTCATGTCATCTTTTAACTCATCTCATATTTTGCATAGTTTTCATAGTGACTTGATGTTAAACTCTAAATTCATTTGCTTAAGAATTATAACATCGCACTTGCCATGCATTGATAAAAAAGTCATGCTCAAAACTTTAATATTTTTTGAAATGTAACAATGGACATATTCTAGTAAAATTAAAAAAGAGGCATGTGAATACTTAAAAAAGACATTCGAATGTTTTGAGTAACTTCAATATAGAATATCAAAACGGTGTGGCATCTGAATGCTTTGTGCAAGGCATCTGAATGTCCTTACCAAAGATGATGTTTTTGATCAAAAAATTGGAACATTTGAATGTTATGTTTTGGGCATTCAAATAAC
>JBBYHO010009125.1:0-13528 GCA_038382025.1 Adansonia gregorii
ATGATGAAGAGTTCACTGAGGATCATGGGATTCGCCTACCCTCCTGGATATGTTTTAAGGAATTAGACATGTGTTACGAGAAGCATGGTGTCTAGGCTAATCCCAAAGTAATAACTAACAAATGAACTCTGTTATTTATAGATATTTTTGTAAAAACTCAAAATGTTAATTTATCATCAAGAAAAATATAATGCATGTAACTTTTCCTTATATAATATTTCTTGGCTCTTTTCCTGTCTTGCAGCCTTTTTTTTATGATTTCTTATCTCAACATCCATTTTCCATTTCTTTGCATTCATACCTAATTCATATTCTATAATCTTTTGCCTATTTTCTTTTTGCTTTTGTCTTTGTAGTAAAATAGATAAATCTGATAAGGATTTAGGGGTTAATTTTGAACAGACTATTTCCTTAAACGAGGTTGATCTTGAAAAAGATGTTGATGATCATATCATGCCTCTTGATTTGTTAAAAATAATTGAACGAGAAGATGAGTGCATAATACCTCATGACGAGCCCATTGAGATAATTAATTTAGGGAATGATGAAAATGATAAGAAGGAGATTAGAATAGGGACTGCCATAAAGGCTTCTACCCAAGAAAATCTGATAAGCTTGCTACATGAATTTTGAGATATCTTTGCATGGTCTTATCAAGACATACTAGGATTAGATGTGGAGATTATGGTTTATAAATTGCCCTTAAAGCCAGAATACGAATCGGTTTAAAAAAGCTAAGGAGAATGAAACCGAAGATGTTGTTAAAGATAAAAGAAGAGGTTAAGAAGCAGTTTGAATATGGCTTTCTAAAGGTGGTAAAATATCTGGAGTGGGTTGCAAACATTATCCTAGTTCCCAAGAAAGATGGAAGAGTTAGAATGTGTGTAGATTACCGAGGCCTTAATCGAGCAAGCCCAAAAGACAACTTCTCTTTCTCTTATATAAACACATTAGTTGATAATACTGTGAAAAACTATTTATTTTCCTTTATGGATGGATTTTCAGGGTATGATCAAATTAAAATGGCTCTAGAGGATATGGAAAAGACCACGTTAACATTTTGTTACAAAATAATGCCATATGGGTTGAAGAATGCGATAACAACTTATCAAAGAGCAATGGTCACCCTATTCCATGACATGATGCATAAGGAAATTGAAGTGTACATTGACGACATGATTGCCAAGTCCCCTCAAGAAGAAAGTCATATAGCGGACTTGTGAAAGTTGTTTGAAAGGCTGAGAAAATATCGATTAAAGCTAAATCCCACAAAAAGTACATTCGGAGCTAGGTCTAAAAAATTGTTGGGTTTTGTCATAAGCAAAAGAGGAATTGAGGTTGATCCGAATAAAATCAAAGCTATACAGGAGTTGCCATTCCCACGCATGCAAAAAGAAGTGAGAAGTTTCTTAGGGAGATTGAATTACGTCATTAGATTCATATCTTAGCTCACGGATAAGTGTGATCCAATTTTTGGCTTTTACGAAAATAAAATCCTAGTGAGTGGGATAATGAGTGCCAAAATGCTTTCGAAAAAGTTAAACAATATCTCTCTAATCCACCGATATTGGTACTACTTACTCTGAGATGACCTTTAATCATGTATTTGTTAGTGTTCAAACGATCCATCGGCTGTGTGTCAGGGCAGCATGATGAGACTAGAAAGAAAGAGTAGGCAATCTATTACCTCAGTAAGAAATTTTTGGATTACGAGGTAAATTTTTCCCATATAGAAAAGATATGTTATGCTCTAGTTTAGGTAGAGAAAAGACTCTGACAATACATTTTGTGTCATGTAACATGGCTAGTCACCAAAATGAACCTAATCAAATATCTATTCGAAGCACCAGCTTTATTAGGAAGGATAGCTAGGTGGCAAGTTCTACTATTCGAATATGATATCATTTATGTAAGCCAAAAGGTGATCAAAGAAAGTGCCATTGCTGAATTTTTAGCAAGCCGGGCGCTTGATGATTGTCAGCTATTGGATTTTGAATTCCCTGACGAGGACTTGATGAATATTATGGTTGAATAAGAAGAAGAGTCATCGAAAAGATCTTAATGGAAAATGTATTTTAAGGGAGCATCAAATACATTGGGGCATAGAATCGGCGCGCAATTTTTATATCTCTAGAAGAGGATTATTACCCTTTTATGATAAGGATCAAAAGATAAATCAAAAGATAATAGAGAATGATAAAGATCACAAGATAATATCTTTTTGTAACTGATAATCTTAGATAAAAATTAAATAATCTTATAAATTAAATTATCTTGTAATTGATAATATCTTTTAAGAGTTATCTTTTAGGGGTATAAATTATAACCCCCTATGAAACTAGTATAAATAAAGGTCATTCCATTGTATTCAGCATAAAAAAATAACAAATTCTCATCTTTAATTGAGAGTAATTTCTTTCTTATAATTTTTGAGCCATTTTAGGTATCAGAGTCGAGTTCCAAACACAAGGAGTGTTTGAAAAATAGACTGAAGTTGAAGATTTCAAAGTAGTATGACAAGAGTTGTCATTGTCACCTTCAAAATTCATAGTTTCAGTCATTTTTCAGCCAAAAAGAGGTCTCCACCATGTTCAGGAGGTTAGAAAACCTTGGATTGGAAAGTTCCATCATTGAAGGGTATAGCATGCGTTCCTACATGCCACCGCTGAAAGACCACATGCTGCATGTGCCCGCCAGAGGTTGAAGACAACCACATTAGCTGCCATGTCAGCATTGAGGTGTCCAGTCATGGCACATCAGGCACACATAACGTGCCACCTATCACATTCACCACATCATCCCCTGTCAGCATAATTGCCTAATCATTGCCACACTATCCAACCAGAATCTACCACGTGTCACTTTCTCTATGTCATCATCCACGTCAACCCTTTGTCTAGTCATCACCATGTTATCCAACCATCACCTGACACATCTTCTTAACTGTCACATCATCACACTGTCAGCATATTTTTCCTTAATTGTATTTCTTAAAATTACACCCAAGCCTTAAATTTTTTAAAATTTTATTTGACCCCAACTTTTGAACTTAATTCCTAATTTCATCCTTAAGCCATACCCTTTGTTTTCACTAGCCTACAATATGCCTCCAAGACGAAGACCTGTGCACGAAGTTAAGATAGAAGAATTGAGATAACAAATCCAATTACTATAAGAGATGGTGAATGTTCAACGAGCCCAGTTGGATGCACAAAGAAGGTAAATAGAAGATGATTCAGATAGTAGCAATACTTCACTAATTGGCAATCATCAACCTCGAAGACCAATAGTCTACAATAGCGATATCAAAGTGGACATTCCAGATTTTGAAAGAAAGCTCCAACCAGATGAGTTCGTAGAATGGCTCCAAATAATTGAGCGAGTATTCAAATATAAAAAGGTGACAGAGGATTAAAAAGTCAAAATTATTGCCATTAAGCTTAAGAAGCATGCTTTCATATGGTGGGAAAATCTTAAGAGAAAGCATGAGCATGAAAGGAAAAGCAAGATTCGAATATGAGAAAAGATGCGACTCGAGCTTGCACGTAAATTCCTACCCAAACAATATTATCAAGATTGTTTTCTTTAACTACATAATCTTCGCCAGAAGACTCTGTCTGTAGAGGAATATACTAGGGAATTTGAAAAGCTCATGATTAAATGTGATATCCAAGAAAAGGAGGAGCAAACAATAGCCCGTTACCTTGGAGGGTTGAACACTAACATCACCCATCAGGTCCAGCTTTAACAATACTAGACTTTATACAATGTCATTCGCCTAGCCATCCGTGTTGAGAAGCAGTTACCTAGACCATTTTTTTACCAACCTCCTTCCTCTACCAAGAATCCTTTTAATATCTGTAGAAATCCAGTTCAGTAACCTAGCTCTTCAAGCAAGCCTCTACTTAAAGCTGCTGGAGAATTCAGCTTTAAAGCACTTAAGTGCTTTAAATGCCAAGGTTTTGACCACATTACTTCAGAATGTCCTAACCGCAAGGTTGTCACCATTATCGAAGGAGAAGCTAATGTAGCATTTAAAAAAAAATAGGCCTGTATTTGATAAAGAACCAGTATTTGATGAAAAAGTCACGCCTGTCACCATGGTGAAACACTGGTGATCAGGCAAAGCTTGCACACAGCGCAAGCAAAAGAAGAGTCATGGCTACGTCACAATATTTTCCACACCCGTTGTACTACCCAAGGCAAAGTATTTGATGTAATCATTGACAATAGAAGATGTGAAAATGTAGTATCCAACTACGTGGTGCAGAAGCTGAATGTATCCATTCAAGTTCACCCACATCCATGCAAATTATAATGGTTCAACAAGAGAACTAAAGTTAAAGTTTCTAAATGGTGCCTTGTTTCTTTTTAATTGGAAAGAAGTATCAAGATGAAGTATGGTGCGATATTGTTCCCATGGATGCCTGTCATCTTATACTTAGGAGACCCTGGCAATATGATTGCCATGCTTTATACGACGATCATGCGAACACTTATTTCTTTATGAAGGATGGAGTGAAGATCAAGCTAGCACCATTGCCACCTAGTGAATATAACCAAAGCAAGAATGAGTCCAAGCTGCTAGTGTCCTTAATTGCCAAGGAACAATTCAAGGTGACGAAAGTGGAAGCCTAAACCATGGGATTAATCTTGTTGCTTGAGTTAAATGAAGAAACCACTATTCTGCCAGAAATCAAATAATTACTAATTGAATTTCCAAATGTCGTACCTAACAAAATTCCACCTAGACTGCCACCCATACATGATATCCAACATGCAATTGACTTAAACTGAGGAGTAGTACTTCCTAATAAACTTGCTTACAGAATGAATCCCCAAGAACATGCAAAAGTTCAATGACAAGTTAAAGAGTTGTTAAAGAAAGAAATCCAAAAGAAAAACTTAAGATACAAGGCTCAGCATGACAAGCATAGAAGAAAAAAGACTTTTAAAGTAGAAGATTTGGTATGGATACATTTGCGAAAGAAACGATTCCAAATCAACCAAATTCCAAGTTATCACCTCGAGCTGATAGTCTATTCAAAGTTGTGCAAAAAATCAACAACAATGCATACAAAGTTGAAGTACCAGGCGCTTATGGAGTCTCTGTTAATTTCAATATCGTCGATATTTTACCATACTTTGAAGACGATGCTGAGTTTGACTTGAGGGCAAGTCCAGTCCAATCCGAGAAGAATGATAAGGATCAAAAGATAAATCAAAAGATAATAGAGAATGATAAAGATCACAAGATAATATCTTTTCGTAACTGATAATCTTAGAAAAAAATCAAATAATCTTATAAATTAAATTATCTTATAATTGATAATATCCTCTAGGAGTTATCTTTTAGGAGTATAAATCATAACCCCCTATGAAACTAGTATAAATAAGGGCCATTCCATTGTATTCAGCATCAAAAAATAATAAATTCTCGTCTTTAATTGGGACTCATTTCTCTCTCATAATTTTTGAGCCATTTTACAACTCGGATAATTTTTTATTGCACCAACAGTATGGTAGAATATGAGGCATGTATTGTGGGGCTACGAGTAGCATTAGAAAAGAAGGCCCAGTTATTAAAAGTCTACGAAGATTCAGCCATGGTAATTTACCAACTGCGTGGAGAATGGGAAACGCGAGACCCAAGATTGCAATAATATAAAAAATTAATTCTAGAATTGCTAGAAGAATTTGAAGAAGTAGACTTCGTTCATCTGTTCTGTGATAACAATCAAATGGTAGTTGCTCTAGTCATCTTGGCTTTGATATTCAAAGTAAACAAGAGGTAGGAGGTGATGCCCATTGAGATGAGTATTTATGAATTCCCTGCATATTGCCATAATATTGTAATTAAGGCAGATGGCTTTCCATGATATCACTAAATCAAAAATTATTTAAAGGATTAAATATATCCTTCAAATGCCTCAGAAACTGAAAGAGAACCTTAAAAAGGCTCGCACTGAATTTTGTCTTGGATGAGAGATTTTGTAGAAGAGAAGTTTCGACTAAACATTATTAAGGTGTGTTAATGCTTCAGAAGCAAAGAAAATAATAGAAGTACATGAAGAGGTTTATGGGATTCATACCAACGGACACAAATGGCAAAACAAATCATAAGATTGGGTTACTTTTAGACGACTATAGAGAGTGACTGTACAAAATATGCCCGAAAGTGCCATAAATGTCAAATCTATGCTGACAAGATTTATGTCCCACCCTCACCATTACATTTCATCACTGCACCATTGCCTTTTTTATATGGGGAATAGATGTTATCGGACCCACTACTTCTATAGCATCGAACCAGCATCATTTCATCTTGTTGGCCATTAATTATTTTACTAAATGGGTGGAAGCCACTTTTTTTGCAAATGTTACAAGATTGGTGGTGATTAAATTTCTAAAGGCTAATATCATTTGTAGATTTGGGGTCCTTGAAACAATTATAACAGATAATGCCTCAAACTTGAATAATAAATTAATGACAGAGGTTTACACCAAGCTCAAAATCTCTCATCACAATTTGGTCACATATCGTCCGAAGATGAATAGGGCCATAGAAGCTGTCAACAAAAATATTATGAAGATTATGGGAAAAATCGTGAAGACTTATAAAGATTGGCATGAGAAGCTTCCGTTTGCTCTCCTTGCTTATCGAACCTCAGTACGGACCACTACTGGGGCAACACCTTATTCATTGGTGCATGGCATAGAGGCAGTACTACCAATTAAAGTTAAGATCCCATCACTTCAAATATTAATAGAGACCAAATTGGAAGAAACTGAATGGGCATAAGAACGCTATGAACAATTAAACTTTATTGAAGAAAAGAGGTTAAAAGCGATCTAGCAAGGGCAAATGTAAAAAAAGGATAATAAAGGCCCATAATAAGAAGATTCATCCAAGACAATTTCATGAAGAGAACTGGTGCTGAAGAAAATCCTCCCGATACAAAAAGATCCACAAGGCAAATGGGTACCCAATTGGGAAGGGCCCTATATGGTTCACAAGGCATTTTCAGAAGGCCCATTAATTCTTACCAAAATGGATGGAGATGTCTTGCCAAAGCCTATCAATGTAGACAATGCAAAGAAATACTATGCTTAAAAAACAAAACAAAAAAACACAAAAAAAATAAAAACAAAAAAATCGAATGAAAACTCGAACAGGTTGTTCGAAAGGCGATATAAGGGGAGAATTCGAGTTGAAAACCCGAAGGGGCAGCTCAAGTAAAAGAAAGAAATGATCAGATCATAGGCATGATATGTTTAAATGTATCACTAAAAAGATGGATCTACGTAAGAACATATCTTTCATTTAGAAGAAATCTTTGAAGATCTGAATTCAGTTGTCTAAACATTTTTTTCGACACTTATCATTATCTTTGTGAATCATTTCTTAGGCATTTTACCTTTTTTTTTGGTAAAAAAACCAATATTCTATTTTTTTTTCTTTGAAATGCAATCGCCGTTAGACTATCTTTTCGATCGTGCTAACATTTTTGCTAAATGATAATTAATGACTTAAAGGAATAAAAATGGATTAAAATAGATAACATACTAATTTCTTTAAGTTACTTTGGAATGAGGTTAAAACATTGTGAAAATTTTGGTTCACGTCTTAATTACTTCGAACATTCTAGGAAGCATTAAGGGTGGATAACTAACAGTCTTAGATAGAATTCTGGCGATGGAGGAAACTTAACCTTTTAAAAGATATTCATCATTTTGTTCTGCCTAGCAAGGGAGTCGATGAAAATTTTAGGTCCTTGTTACATTCTGAAAACTACAGATGGCTCGGGGTAGGGACACCCCATAGATTTTCAATTATATCCCTTTTCTTTAACCACAAAATGGGATTAATGCATCACAAAGTTTTATTTCCTCTTGGGGTAGGGACATTGCCCATATTTCCAATCATATCATTTTTCCTCAACATCTAGATGATATTGATTCATCACAAAGTCTTGTTTTCTCTCAGGGCAGGGACATCGCCTATATTTCTAATCATATCTTTTTTTCTCAACCACTAGATGGTATTGATGCATCATATAACCACAAGTGGCATGTCCTACACATTCTTAATCATACCATTCTCTTTCAGTTACTAGATGATGTTGGTGCGTCATAATCTAAATTCCTCAGAGGACAGGAACAATCAATTTTGCAAAAACAACGTTAGATTTAAGATTGGCTTGGTACCACCAGAAAGATTCTCTACACTTTCTGAAGATGTTTTCAAGCTTGTGAAGTGGGTTGAATCAGGATTTAAAAGGAAAATGAATGAGCAATAAGAAAAATGAAGAATAAACCCAATCATGAAAATCCATGCACATTTATCATGCATCCACATTCATAATTGAAAAATTCACAAGTTTAAAGCAATGAAGTAGAAAAAAACTATCAAAATGGATACTGCTTCAAAATCAAAAGGTAAGTCAAGCTTTCCTTAAAGATCTCAAACATTAGATTACTTCAACCTCATCAAGGTTTGTTTCCAATTGATTGTACTCAATTAAATTCTTATTTACTTGGTTGTACTTGGTCAAGTCTTGCTACTTTACTTGGTCAAACTTCTTTTCACTTTTGTTTGACGTGATGGTTTAGCCTTGGTCAAACTTTCTCTCATTTTTGTTTCACATAACGGTTTAGCCCTGATCAAACTTTCTCTCATTTTTATTTGACGTGATGGTTTAACCTTGGTCAAACTTTATTTCATTTTGTTTGACGTAATCATTTAGCCCTAGTCAAAATTTCTTTTTATTTCGTTTGGCATGATGGTTTAGCCCTGATCAAAATTTTTTTTCATTTCATTTGGCGTGATGGTTTAGCCCTGATCAAACTTTCTTTCATTTTAGTTGACGTGATGGTTTAGCCCTGGTCAAACTTTCTTTCATTTTAGTTGACGTGATGGTTTAACCCTGGTCAAAATTTCCTTTTACTTGATGTGATAATTTAGCCCCGGTCAAAATTTTTTTCCTTGATGTGATGGTTTAGCCCTGGTCAAAATTTTTCGTTTGACGTGATGGTTTAGCCTTGGTCAAATTTTTTTTCATTTTGTTTGATGTAATGGTTTAGCCCTGGTTAAAATTTTTTTCATTTTGTTTAGCGTGATGGTTCAGCCCTAGTCAAACTTTCTTTTCATCTCGTTTGATATAATGGTTTAGCCCTGGTCAAATTTTCTTTTATTGTCATTTGACGTGATGTCACCCTGTCAAACTTTCTTTTATATTTTGTTCGATGCGATGGTTTAGCTCTTGTTGAACTTATTACTTTTAACTTTGGGTATTTGTCTTGTACCCTTTGTTTACCTATTGGCTTGGCCTTAGGTAACTCTTTTCATTTTTAACCTAACTATTTGGTTTTAGTCAGTTTGTCTTACTGGTTGGTTTGTGCGTTTTTGCCCCAACCAACTCATTTTTAATATTAATTTCACCATAGGTTGAAAGTTCCTCTTCTAATCATTGAGCTTTAATATGTATGTTCATATCTCTTTTTTCTTTCGCTTTGCCGCCTAGACGAAATTGTGTCTATCTGGTCTTTGTCCTATTCGTGATTCTCAGCAATGGACAAACAGGGGTAGTTGTAAACACGTAATTTCGTTCGACCCCTAAAAAAAACTTTAAATTCTACGACTAAGCCCAATGAGCCCAATAATGCTACTAAGCCCGTTCTTGATTTTTCATTAAGCCCATTTTATTCCTTAAAGGCCTACCAAGCCTATTTCAATACCCAATTTCCTAACAAGCCCACTAATTTTTTTTTTAATTTTATACCAATGATTAAATTTTTTTATTAATTTTTATGGGGTTTTGATTATAATTTCTACATGATTATTTTTTTTGGATTTATCATGAGAATTCATTTATTTATTTATTATTTTTTTGAACCTTAATCTTTCATTTTTTATTTTCTTCAAATGTAACTTTTAATTAAAATTTTTTTTTGCAATTTGATTACATTAATTTCTTTGATTCAAATAGTTTTTTTTTTTGTAAATTTATAATTTTATTTTGCTATAATTTTTCCAATTTAGTTACATGAAATATAATTTGGTTGGAATTAATCCCTTTTTCAACTAATTTAGTTTCATTCTGATTAATTCCATCAAATTAACTAAAACCATCATTTCACCTAAATGAGCATAATCATGACAATAGGAAGGGTGGCTTGTATGAAAAGATGGGAGAGCATGGGCTTATGACAACATTTATTTTTCTCCAACCTAACAAGTAATCTCAAAAAATAATAAATAAATAACAAAAGAAAAAAAATAAGGTGATTTGATGGAAACTTTCGGCCAAGGAGGATGGCCATCCAACTTGGCCGAATCCTCTCCTCTATAAAGAGAGGAGGATGCTATTTCACGAAAAAAAACTTGAAAAAAAATAGAAAGAGTTTTTAGAAAAAAAGTAAAAAAAAAGAAAAAAAATTTAAAGCTTTGTCAAGGTAAATCTTTACTTTAATCTTTGAATTTTTATTTCTTTGATACATTTTCCTTCTCTTTGGTGAGCCAAAAATATGCTTAAGTTCATGGATTTTTATCCATGTTAAAAGACTAAGCATAATGGCCATGAACTAATTTCCTTGATTTTTTTCTTTTTTTGTTAGTAAATTGTTTTTCTTCATGAATCATGTGTATGTTGATATGATTTTGGTTTTGGTGTTGTGTTTATCACATATATGTTCGTGTATATTTTATTTCTTTTAGTATTTTCTTGTTATCATGGTGAAAGTACATGTTTATGTGCTTGTTTTTATGATTTTATCATATAATAGTGCTAATTTGTGTTAAATGAAATATGAATATGTGATTATTGAGTTTAGAAAAGATGGTTGGTAGGTTATTTAGGTATTGGCCAAAATTCATGCTTATATTTTTTGGGGGTCATTTTGTAAATGCAAAAAGTTTAGGGGCTAATTCGTAAAAAATAAAAAAATTTTTTAGACCTATATCTTTGGCCAAACCTTAATGAGTATTTTAGCTATGTTTTGTTGCTGATTCCAAACTGATTTCATGCCTCAATGATGTGTTTTTGTGATGGTTTTGGTTAATTAGGGACTAAATTGTAAATGTTTAAAAGTTTAACGACTAGTTTGCAAATGATAGAAATTTTTTTATTTTAGGGTCAAAGGATTTGACCAAAAGCTTCGTGGATAACTTGGAAACTAATTTTGGGTGTTTCATACCATGCTTTAGGTACTTTTCACATTTTAAGGTGCAGTTTGTAATTTCTCAAAGTTTAAGGCTAGTTGGCAAATAATGAAAAAATTCAATTTTTTGGTCAAAAGTGCTTAGCCGAACCTTCTTGCATATCTATACCATGATATTCATGTTGATTCTTTGCTGTTTTGATGATTTTTAATGCTTTGTTTGTGGTATTTTCCATATAAGGGTCAAAATATAATTTTACAAAGTTTAAGGGTTACTTTGCAAATAAAAAAATTTTGGTTAGGGCAAGGTATTTGGCCGAATTCTTGGTTGATATATTGAGTGCATTTTCATACTTAATTTCATACAATTTTCTTTTAATTTTTAGGTTACTTTATTATGTAGGGACTAAAATGAAGTTCTAAAAAATTATAGGGATTAAATAGCAAATTTTTATATTAAAGGGGTAAAATAGTCATTCTACTAGTTTTAAAAATTTCTATTATTCCTATGGCATTCCTTAGGGGTATAAAAATATTTAAAACTTTTCGTATTTGTTTAGTTTTTCGAAGAATACAAAATATAATTTTTAAAAACCTAAGGGCATTTTGGTAATTTTTCTCATTGAGACTCTTTTACGCTAAAGGTGAGCATTTTAGGATTCTTTTAGTCTCTTAAGGTTATTTTAACGCCCATTAGGGTTACAGGGTATTTTCATGTGGAAGGAATACTCGAGGGGCATTTTCATAATTTTTCTCATCGGGACGCTTTTATGCCAAAGGTGCACGTTTAGGATTCTTTTAGCCTTTGAAGGTTATTTTAAGGTCCATTGGGGTTACTAGGTACTTTCATGTCAAAGGAATTCCCTAAGGGCATTTTCATTATTTTTCTCATCAAGATGCTTTTATGCCAAAGGTGTACGTGTAGGATTCTTTTAGCCTTTTAAGGTCATTTAAGGTCCATTAGGGTTACCCGATACTTTCATGTCGAAGGAATACCCTAAGAGCATTTTTATAATTTTTCTCATCGAGATGCCTTCATGCCAAAGGTGTACGTTTAGGATTCTTTTAGCCTTTTAAGTTTATTTTAAGGTCCATTAGCGTTACTAAGATACTTTCATGTCGAAGGTATACCCTAGGGGCATTTTGGTCATTTTTCTCATTGGGATGCTTTTAAGCCAAAGGTAAATTTTTAAGATTGGTTTAGACTACCAAGATCATTTTAAGGTCCATTAGGGTTATCGGGGTACTTTTATGTTGAAAGTATACCCTAGGGGCATTTTGATTATTTTGCTCACCAGAATGCTTTTATGTCGAAGGTGAATTTTTAGGATTGGTTTAGACTACCAAGATCATTTTAAGGTCCATTAGGGTTATTAGGATACTTTCATGTCGAAGGTATACCCTAAGGGCATTTTGGTCATTTTGCTTACCGGGATGTTTTTACGCTAAAGGTGAATTTTTAGGATTGGTTTAGACTACCCAAATCATTTTAAGGTTCATTAGGGTTACTGGGGTACTTTCATGTCAAAAGTATACCCTAGGGGCATTTTGCTCATTTTGCTCACCAGGATGCTTTTATGTCGAAGGTGAATTTTTAGGATTGTTTTAGACTACCAAGATCATTTTAAGGTCCATTAGGGTTACTAGGATACTTTCATGTCGGAGGTATACCCTAAGGGCATTTTGGTCATTTTGCTCATCCGGATGCTTTTATGCTAAAGTTGAACTTTTAGGATTGGTTTAGACTACCAAAATCATTTTAAGGTCCATTAGGGTTGCTGGGGTACTTTCATATCAAGGGTATATCCTAGGGGCATTTTGGTTATTTTGCTCATTAGGATGCTTTTACGTTGCAGGCGAATTTTTTGGATTGGTTTAGATTACCAAGATCATTTTAAGGTCAATTAGGGTCACTGGAATACTTTCATGTCGAAGATAGACTGTTGGGGCATTTTGGTTATTTTGCTCACTGGGATATTTTTACGTAGAAGGTGAATTTTTAGGATTGGTTTAGCCTTCCAAGATCATCTTAAGACCCATTAGGGTTATCAGGATACTTTTATGTCGAAGGTATACCCTAAGGATATTGTCATAACTTTGTATTTGAATCACATCTTATGTGAATGCTAGGATACTTTCATATCGGAAGTGCACATTAAGAACATGTCCATCATATTACGTCATTCTTAGGTCATAGAATCAGTATTTTTTTATATATAACAAAATTATTTTTATAAATAGGGCAATGTCTCCCAATTAAATTGATATATAGGATTCCTACCAGTATATGAGAGGAATTCTACGGATTATTTTAATAGCGAGATAACCTTTTCAAATGAGAAGTCAAGATTTTTCAATTTTAAAACAA
>JBBYHO010009147.1:0-12328 GCA_038382025.1 Adansonia gregorii
GTCTGAAGTTTCTATATAAAGGGTTTTTTTTAAGATATTGCCCTTTTTAGTGTTTCAGGCATTATAAACACGCATGTCATATCAAAAGTGTGTGGCAAAGCGCCTTATTATCCATCCACAACCAACTCAAGATTAACATTGGTGGTATGGATTTCCTAAACTGAATGTTTGGTTGGGGGGGGGGGTATGGTACAAAATAGATATTAATTTATAAGTAAACTAATGTGGTGGATTTTTGGTGTGAACTTTCTGTTTAATGGGATAAGGTTTCATGTGGTTCTAGTAGAGCAGGCTAGC
This sequence comes from Adansonia gregorii, assembly GCA_038382025.1. Lineage (NCBI taxonomy): Eukaryota > Viridiplantae > Streptophyta > Magnoliopsida > Malvales > Malvaceae > Adansonia > Adansonia gregorii. The sequence goes on from JBBYHO010009147.1 coordinate 298, forward strand.
ATACACTAGAAAGTGAATCTCCAACTTGATGAATCCTTTTTTGCGATTCTTTTACTGGTTTGTCATTAGGGATTATGCCTAAGAAGTGTGATTAGTTTTTGATGGAATATTACTAGCTTTATGTTAGTGTTTTTGAGATTAGGTATTGGAAGCTATCATCAAGTGGCTGAGCTGGTAATTTAATATTCATTTATCTATGCATTGGTTTCTTTACTTCATCTTGATTGCATTAGACTTTCAAAGCTTCAAATTCATCCTACTTGTTGATAACAAGGGTTCCTACACTAGAGGGCATCTTCTGTTTTTATAGTTTATTTCCTGTTGTTACCATCTAAAGAAGCTGCCCCGTGATGTTAAGGTATCACAGTGGAGTGTTCTTGATTTAAATAATCATTGTTTAAGTGGGAAGCTATGTATGATGCAGGGTGGAGATGATAGGAAATAGCTAGAACACAAAAGAATTGAAAATAGTCAAAAAAAGATAACGCTGTAGAGATTTTTAGGTTCTAGAAAGAAAGCTTTTGGATAGAATAATAAAATAATAATCGAATACTTTGTAGCAACTCCCTAGATGCATATATATAGGCTAGAACTCCTACTTCTACTAGATTTAGTATTCGTAGTAAAATATTAATTAAGCTTAATTATAAAACTTATCCAAACTAAAACTCTAATCCTAAACAATAATCTAATTAAACTAGAATCCTAAACATAGATCTAAATGGATTTCTTTATTTCAATAGAATTTAAAATTAAATAGAACTCTTAATTGTTAATGCTCCTGCATCATTCTCCCCTGGTTGAAAGATAGGTAATATCTTTAGAAAAGACTTTAGCAGCTTCTTTGCACATTTCTGGATTGACTTTCCTCAATTCTTCCTCCGAAATCCAGGTACTTTCACAAACTGGTTTTCCCAGCCATTTAATTAAGAACCTTTGATAAATATTTCCTCTCCTAGATGTCACTTCCTTGACATTGAGAACTTCCTGGATGACGTCATCTTCCTTGGTAGGAAGCTGGCCAACTTGTCCAGCAATTGTAATTGGTTCTTCCTCATTAAATCCCTCATATTCGTACAAATCTGAGACATTAAAAATAGGACTGATCTGCAAGTCAGTAGGCAACTCCAATAAATAGGCGTTCGAACCTAACTTTTTAAGCACTTTGCATGGCCCCAATTTCTTAGACTTCAACTTATGATAGGCACCTTTAGGGAACCTTTCTTTCCTCAAATAAACCAACACCAAATCTTCTTCTTTGAATTCCTTATAACGTCTATGTTGATTAGCTGCATTAGCATAAGCTGCATTGCTAGCTTTCAACGCATCTTGAACTTCCTTATGAATGCTGCGAATATGTTCAGCAAAAGCTTCCTCGTCATCACTCACCCTAGCTTCTTGGGGTAAAGGCACCAAATCAACCACATGTTGGGGTTTAAGGCCATAAGCAACCTCAAAAGGTGTCTTCTTAATGGTTCGATTAATTGAGTTGTTGTAAGCGAACTCAGCTTGCGGAATAATTGAATCCCAAGACCTTAGCAAGTTTCCCAAACTACGATTAACAGCTTCAGTCTGGCCATTTGTTTGAGGATGACATGTGCTAGAATACTTCAAATCTGTCCCCATTTTACACCACAAAGTCCTCCAAAAATGCCCCAAAAACTTAATGTCTCTATTAGAAACAATAGACTCTGGAACTACGTGCAAACGTACTACTTCCTTGAAAAATAAATCAGCTATGTGAGAGGTATCTGCTGTTTTAGAACAGGGAATAAAAGGAGCCAACTTAGAAAATTTATCTACAACTACAAAGATAGAGTCATGCCCCTTTGAAGTCTTCGGTAAACCCAACACAAAATCCATACTCAAATGAATCCAAGGTGAAGTTGATTCTGGTAATGGAGTATACAGCCTTGTATTTTGAGAACTTCACTTACCAAATTGACAAACAGCACATCGCCTTACAAACCTACTTACATCCTTGAACATATGAGGCCAAAAATAGCGATTCGTGACTAAAGCCATTGTTTCGTCTCGGCCAAAATGTCCACGCAATCCATTCCCATGAAGCTCTCTTATGATTTGTTCTCGGAATGATCCCTTGGGAACACATAGTTGATTACCCTTGAATAGATATCCTTCATGCAATCTGTATGGCAGCTTATCTACAGCTTCTGGTCCTTGCAAATCTTTCACCACTTCATTCATGGCTCGCATGAATGTATTAGGAGCATTAGATAGGCTGAAAGGCATTACTAACCATTCATACAAGCCTTCAGGAGTCTTAAAAGCAGTTTTCCATTCATCTCTCTTTCTCAATTTGATTTGATGATATCTACTCCTTAAATCAATTTTAGAAAATACCTTGGACCTTGCCAATTGATCGAGCATATCCTTTAATCGAGGAATGGAAAATCGATACTTGATCGTAATCTTGTTTATAGCTTGGCTATCAACACACATCCGCCAAGATCCATCCTTCTTAGGGGCTAGTAGAGTTGAGCAAGCACATGGGCTTTTACTTTCGCGCACCACTCCTTTCTTTATCAAATCCTCAACCTGTTTTTAAATTTCCAGCCGCTGATCTAGTGGCATTTGATTTGCTGACAAGTTCGGTAAAGATGCTCCAGGCACCAAATCTATAGCGTTTTGAATGCTTCTCATAGGTGGCAACCCCTATGGCAAAGAGTCACTAACCAAGTCAGCAAACTCTGCTAACAATTTCTGAATTGCCTTGGGCTGTTCCTTCAAATTTTCCTCTTTAGCGGTATTTATTATTTTACTGACCACAGCAAATACAACCCCCAATTCTCTACTTTCATTCACTAACTCTTCAGCCTTTAAAAGCCCATTCAATTTGTCAGTCTTGTGTGTCACTACTTCCTTTTGAGGATGCAATGTATATTTTCTTCCACCTCTATGAAAAGAATAAGTATTTTCTTTGGTGGAATGCTGCATATCATGATCAAATAGCCAAGGTCTACCCAAAAGAATATGACACGCATCCATTTGTACCACATGACACAATGCCTCATCATCCACATCATTGCCCATAGTAAACTTGACTAAACATTGGAATTTTACAGGTATCTCAAGTCCCTTCTTAACCCATTGAATCTTATAAGGATGAGGATGTTTTTCTATAGGTAGCTTTAGTTTTTCCACAGTTTCTTTAGAAACGTAGTTTTCTGAACTACCCCCATGGATAATGGCATTACACGCTTTATCTCTGCACTTAACATGTGTCCTAAAGATACTTTTCCTCCTCCAATCCTCTCTATCATCTTGGCTAGTCGTAGTCATAACCCTTCTGAGCATCAAAGATTCTCCTTGTGTTGGGTGTATATCTATTTCCTCTTCATCCTCAACATACTCATCATAGATCGGATCAGGTTGTTCTTGATCTTCGTCATCAAGTTCAACTAAATTCACCTTTCTTTTAGGACAAGTATAAGAAGCGTGTCCACTTTCTCCACAACTAAAGCATCTGATTTGAGATCCGCTACTCGCCCTTCTACTGTTGGTTTGGGTATTGCTTTTAACCTCTTTTCCTTTGTTAATCTTACTGGTTCCCATTATGTTCCCTCTACTAACTTTATTGGTAGAAAATTCCCTTTTACTACCCAAATTGCCTTGAGAAGAGCTAATAGTCTTACCAAATAAAGGCTTCCATACACCGTAGTGTAATACACGTTTTTCAGCTTGTAGGGGCATATTGGCGTGCATCCTCCAAGTTGAATATACGAACCACCCTTAGCGCATCTCTAATACTTTGATCTAAACCAGCAATATAACGAGACGTTAATTGCTCGTTAATTTCGTTTAATCCCACTCTAATAGACAAATTGTTGAAATCAGAGGTGTATTGTTCAACCGTCCTTCCGTTTGGCCTAAGCAAATGAAACTTTTTATATAGTTCCATGGCGTAATCTGGTGGCAAAAATTGCTTCTGCAATTTGCTTTTCATATGTTCCCAACTGCTAATTTTTTTCTTCCCTTGACGTGCTCGTTGTTCTTCAATTCTCTTCCACCATTGAAGTGCTGCACTCTTCAATTTAAGCTTTACAAAAAGTACTTCCCTAGGTTCAGCCATGGGTTTCCACTCAAAGTAATTCTCAACAATGGCTTCCCAGTCCAAATAATCTTCTGGATGTAACTCTCCATGGAAGTCATCTACTTGGATCTTTGCTTCTCCCGTTAACTTGAGAGCATGCAATAGTCGATCTTCCAATCTGCCTCATACTGCAAAGTTTGCAGGTCTAGCATTATGGTAAGGGTTCTCGAGCTCTCCTTAATTTGAAACATCTTCAAGACCACCTTCTGGCAGGTCAAACGGATTGTGGTCACCTTCCGGCATCTCCATTCGGGCTCCCACATCTATTTGTCGCTGCAAAGCTTGTACAGCTTGCGACAAATCCTCTACCATGTGCCTCAACTCGATCAATTTTGTTTGCTGTTCTTGATTCCCTCTTCCACGGGGCGTTGCACGTCCTGCCATGGCTCTGATGCCAAATTGATGCAGGGTGGAGATGATAGGAAATAGCTAGAACACAAAAGAATTGAAAATAGTCGAAAAAGATAACACTGTAGAGATTTTTAGGTTCTAGAAAGAAACCTTTTAGATAGAATAATAAAATAATAATCGAATACTTTGTAGCAACTCCCTAGATGCATATATATGGGCTAGAAGTCCTACTCCTACTAGATTTAGTATTCCTAGTAAAATACTAACTAAGCTTAATTATAAAACTTATCCAAACTAAAACTCTAATCCTAAACAATAATCTAATTAAACTAGAATCCTAAACACAGATCTAAATGGATTTCTTTATTTCAACAGAATTTAAAATTAAATACAACTCTTAATTGTTAATGCTCCTGCATCAATGTACCTAGACTCGGGGTGAGTGTCGAATATGGTATGTGCATGACATGGGTATGTTCAATTTTTTCTAAGTTTCTCCAATATTTGGAGGATCATACCCTAAAACATGTCTGAATATGTATCGGACATTGGTGTTAGATATGAGCACTTTAGGGAAAATGAAGAGTCCAACTAACGTAGGTGGGAAGCTTTCATGAATCAGTCCAACCAAAAAAAAAAAATGTTACATCCTTGCTAAAATGTTTATGATATCTTCAAAGCTAATCTCATGGGGTATTGACTAAAGATGGAATTTTCACTCAGTTTACCAGCATTTAGTACAATGACGAAATGAAGAAATGTTTCTACCTTGTACTGTTTTCTTTGGCAAGGGGGATGATATCTTCCACTATGTCATGTAAGCTCTCTAAAATGACAAAAGAATTAGCGACCTGTTGTGTTCCTTTTGAATGTTGCACTAATCATTGTTTGTTGGACTACGGTGGTCAGAAATTTTAATGAGATGTTCTCAAACTTATAGCAATATCATTAACATTCTACTTTGTCATTTCAATATCCATAGGTTTATATGTTGAAGCTTATATGAAGGAAGACTTAAGCAAAATATCATAATGGGACCATAACTGCATCATTCTAACTGATTTCTAGAGCTTAGCATATAGAGTTGATGCAGCCCATTCAAAGAAAATTTTTTCATCATATTGTCTGGTAAAATGCATTTTCACAAGTTTGCTCAAGCTCTCATTTGTCAACATAGGTTTAGATATCCGAGAATGCCTTTTTGGTGAACTAAAGTTTGTCAATTTATAATTTTTGGGTTTGAACTTTAAACGAAAATAGTTTAGGATTAATGTTTGAAGGCATGAAATGCCTATACTTCATATTTATCAGATGCTAGAATCTTTTGGTTAGCAAACTTGTAGGCTGGGTTGGTGGGTGGTGAGGAAGGGTGTGGATGGGATTTTTTTTATTGAATTTTTAAGATCTGCTAATGTGATTATATAGAATATCATTGAGGTTGCATTTGACAACTTAGATTTCTAATAAAGAATTTGGATTTCAAAATTAGTGAAAATTATATGATAAAATACATGAAAAATATAATCATTATGATGATTTCACAAATTTATGGATTTGCTAGATGCCTGGTTAGTGTTGAATTCGATATACTTATAGGTATTTACGAATTTAAAAATCATCTCTTTATACTTTTCAAATCAAGAGGCATACTGAATCGTAGCTAATTGTACATAATTTGTACGTTTCATTTTCGTAATTTATATCGGTGACTAAAAAGCACGATTGGATCGGTTGCTTGGACCGGTTGAAGTGGGAACCAGCTGGCTGTCTGGTCCAGTATAGTATATTAAACCTGTGAAACATTGAGCCGGTATAAAATTGGTTTGACCACTAAAAAACTGGTTTTGTGTTTTAAATTTTTTTTCAAAGTTCTGTTTGTAATTTATGAGATTTGAACCTTTAATCTCTTAGATTTATATTAAAGGCAATATTTTTAAGCCAAATGCATATTTTTATAATTATAAACTATATTTAATATATATTTAATGGTAAAGCAATTTTTTTAAATATATAAAAAAAAGGTTTTGATCAAACCTGCTGTCCAACCAGCTGAACCGATTGGAATGGGAACCAAACATCTGACCGATATGACCTTTGTTCGTTTTTAACCTTGATTTATATAGCAAATTAAATCTGAATCCACTTATAAAACTCATGTTTCCAAACATAGTATTAAGGAATAATAATAGTGCCTCCATGCTTACGCAGAGGTGCTTGAAATTCCACCAGCTGAATTCTTCCAAGTTTGGGTATATATGCTTATATAAAATAAGCATATGTGTGAATTTGTGTATGTCATTGTTATGTGCATGTGGTTCTTCTTCATCGTTTTTCCTTTTCAATTCCTTTTTACTTGTGTGCGTCTATGCTACAAGACACTTAAATAAATATGAAAGCATGTTAAGGACTATAAACAAAATTATGGACGAACCAGACTCTACTTATTTTGAAAACAATAAACTGGAAGTTTTGGTCAAAATATTCATAATTTGAAGAAACGGTATATATTTGTTATATATGTTGCATTCAGTATTTGATGCGTGTGTGCGTGTGTGGTGGACTTGGAAGAATAATACAGCTTCATTTTTATGAAGAGACAGAGATTAAATAGTCGATGCCTTCAATTTGTGTTTCTAAGATATCTTCAATTGGATGAGTTTTTTGTATTGTCTTTTGGTCACGTCTTGTTTCATTTTGTTGAATTGTTTTTATCTTCTTTTTCATTTCATGTTTGGCATTTTCTCTTCTATACATCTGGTATTAAGAGAATTGTGTGCTTAGAGTATCTTGAGAGCAGTCACCAATAATTTATATATGATTAGAGAAACGTTGATCCCTGTTCACATGGTTCTGAATCAGTTAAGCTATATGCATACATGTCTCTCTGTGTGTGTGTGTATGAATACTCTTCGTTCTTCAGTTACTCCAATTATCTCTTTTCTTCATCTTCTTTTAATGCAGAAAGTGAAGGGAAAGGGATTTTTATTATGGCTCCTATTTAGAGGAAAATAGCATTACTGCCTTGTAATTCTGTGGTTTTCAAATAAAGGTGTAAAGTCAAACATGGTGCATATTTTTTCCTCCTAGAATACATATATATATATATATATCATAAATAAATTTACTTTGTTTAAAGTAATACCAATTGAACTGTGCATTAGGTTGGTTCAGAATTTGTAAATTTATGCTTTGTGGTTTAAATTGTGGGGCTGTGGTAATTTCTGTGGGTAACCTACGTTGACAACAATTTGTCAGAGAGATTGAAGTTGTGCACTTGTCTTAGTCTTATCATGTGTTTTCCATTGACCTAGTGGTGTATGGTGTCTTTCAGTAACCTTTACATGAATTGAAGCAAAGGCCCAAGCTCATCGTTTACCACGTAAATGCTACAAGCTTGTCTCATTCTTAGACCCTATCTTTTCTATCTATGTGTTGATTGCTATCCTTAGGTTCCTTCTCTCCTTTTAAGGATACTAGTAAAAGGTACTTAAGGAGATCGCACTGGCTTCTTTCCCTGAAAAAGTAGTGAATAGGCTTTCTAGCCTTAGAAATCAGTCCACTAAAAACCAATGTGTGAAACAATTTAGCCTTTACTTTTGCATGTTCCTCTGTAATGTCGGGGGAGGATTGCAAAGCATGGTGTGTGAATGGAATACGCAGGATTGAATTTTTTTTTTCCTGGCTGTAAAAATTAGCTTTTTCACCTTTTTTTTATCTTTTACATTTTTTATTTGAAGCAGATAACTATTATGATCATATCAGTTATCTGTGACAGTTTTTTATTCTTTGATATTTGTAAGCTACATTAGTTTTTGAATTATGTTGCGTATTTGCATGAACTGCTAATGGTTCTTTTGAATAGTTTTGATCATTGATCCCTTCTGCACAAAAGGCCTTTGCCTCTTTGGTTGACTTGAGGAAGCTTTTTTTTTGTTTTTAACTACTGTTTTTGAGTTTTAATTTATGCTGCATATAATTTTTTTAATAAGCACGTTGGTAATGCTAGCTTTGAACGGTTTTGGATCATTTATACATGAATGATATTTGTTGCTCAGTTTTGCAATGCACTTTGATAGGTGGGCCATGAGTTTTAGAGATCCTACACATCCCTTGGCAAGGAGTGAGTTTTTCCCTGTTGAAGATGTCAATGAGTATCTGAGCCTATTATTATTGAATATTTGGTTTTTTCACATGTCTTAGCCACTTCTGTGTTAAGTCCGTTTTGTTAATATGTTGGTTCTCTTGAAATGGGTATGCTTAATGAACCACTGGACTTCTTTTTAATTTCTACATTCCTTGGTGCTGCTGAGGCCTATTATGTTGCATATCTGTTTGTGTTGGTAATTTTATGTTTATCAGTCTCAACTGCACAATTGAACAAGGGAGGGGTTAAAGGTAATGGCTGTATGTTGTGTTTTAACTTTGCTTTGGAAGGTTTTCAGATATTCTTTTATATCATTTTGTGGTCTTTGGTGCAATTGGTGGAGCATCATTTCAAATTGAAAGCTCATACCCCCTACTACCAATCTGCCACCTCTTCCTCTCATTTATTGCATACTACTTACCATGACTGATCTTGAAAGTTTTTGTTTATTGTATACATTTACTTTAGTTATGCTCCTTGCCATCCATAAAATTCCTTTCTGAAAGAGAAAAAAGAATATTTACTGTTCACCTTGTGACAAGTAACTGAGTATATTGTGAGCTGTCCTGATTTGTTCCGATATTTGTGTATTTGTTTCAGCCGTTTCTTACAATGTAGAGGACCATTTGCAAAAAGACGACATCCTTTGGTGGACTCCACAGTAGTTTCTGAAATACGGAGATGCCTTGAGGAGGGCATTGAATTCCAAGGAGAGTTGTTGAACTTTAGAAAAGATGGATCTCCGTTGATGAACAGACTGCGTCTTACGCCAATATATGGGGATGATGAGATAATATCTCATGTTATTGGGATCCAGTTCTTCACAGAAGCAAACATTGATCTAGGTCCAGTGTCAGGATCTTCACTAAAGGAATCTATGAAGTCATCTGACCATTCTCATTCTGGTTTTTCTGTTTTTCAGCATGTCGTAGTTGGGGACCAAAATGTTTGCCGTGGGTTCTGTGGAATACTGCAATTGAGTGATGAGGTACTGTCTCTCAAGATACTTTCACAACTGACCCCGAGAGATATTGCATCAGTTGGTTCTGTCTGTTGGCGACTTTATGAGCTGACAAAAAATGAGGATCTTTGGCGGATGGTCTGTCAAAATGCATGGGGCTGTGAGACTACTCGTGTTTTAGAGACAGTTCCTGGTGCAAAGCGACTTGGGTGGGGTAGACTGGCAAGGGAATTGACCACTCTTGAAGCAGCTGCATGGAGGAAGCTTACTGTCGGAGGTGCTGTTGAACCTTCACGGTGCAACTTTAGTGCTTGTGCTGTTGGGAATCGGGTTGTACTTTTTGGTGGTGAAGGAGTAAACATGCAACCAATGAATGACACCTTTGTATTGGATCTAAATTCTAGCAACCCAGAGTGGCAACATGTCCAAGTGAGCTCTCCTCCTCCTGGTCGTTGGGGTCATACACTTTCTTGTGTGAATGGGTCTCATCTGGTGGTATTTGGAGGCTGTGGAAGACAGGGCCTGCTTAATGATGTTTTTGTGCTAGATTTGGATGCAAAGCCTCCAACCTGGCGAGAGATCTCAGGTTTGGCTCCTCCACTTCCTAGATCATGGCACAGCTCCTGCACTCTTGACGGGACCAAGCTCGTAGTTTCTGGTGGTTGTGCTGATTCAGGAGTACTTCTTAGTGACACTTTCCTGCTTGACCTTTCAATGGAGAAACCTGTATGGAGAGAGATACCAGTGGCATGGACCCCACCATCTCGTTTGGGTCACACACTGTCAGTATACGGTGGTCGGAAAATATTGATGTTTGGGGGTCTTGCTAAGAGTGGTCCTCTCCGGTTTCGTTCTAGTGATGTATTCACAATAGATTTGAGTGAGGAGGAACCATGTTGGAGATCTGTAACTGGGAGTGGAATGCCTGGTGCCGGCAATCCAGGGGGTATAGCTCCTCCTCCTAGACTTGATCATGTTGCTGTGAGCCTTCCTGGTGGAAGAATTCTCATTTTTGGTGGATCTGTTGCTGGTCTTCATTCTGCTTCCCATATTTATCTCCTGGACCCAACTGATGAAAAACCTACGTGGAGGATACTGAATGTGCCTGGGCGACCCCCAAGGTTTGCTTGGGGGCATAGTACTTGTGTTGTTGGTGGGACAAGGGCCATTGTACTTGGCGGTCAAACAGGTGAAGAGTGGATGCTAACCGAGCTCCATGAGCTGTCGCTGGCAAGTTCAGTTATCTGATTACATCATGGTGAAAAGAGGATGTCAAAGTTCGGTTATCTGATTACATTCATGGCTAAAAGAGGATGTGCAGATGTAAAATAGTAATCTGTTATAAAGGAGTCCCGACTCAGAATGAGTGCTTGACTCCAAGATAGAATTGTGAAAACCTGATTGGTGAACATCCTTTGGTCACTAAAAAAAGGGAAAGAAAAGAAAAGAAATAGCTGTTGACAAACATATTCCTCTGGTCATGTCAAGATTTTTGTAAGAGGTGATTGTCCCGTGATGCATTTTCTTCTTGTACGAGGTTATTCTGGCTGGGGTTAAAACTTTGAAACCAGCGACTTGAAACACATTATTTTTTTTTTTTTTAATTTTTGTAAGGTTTTGTGTGAACTGCCTGACAATGTTCACAATGGATTATTCCTCGTTCTTAGGATAGTAGTTTTTGATAGCCAGACAGGTAGTGGGTAATTTGTTTACGTAGGTATTAGGTGTTGTATCCAATCCCATCCCATCGCTTTAATTGATATTTCTGTAATTAAAAATAATGGGAAAATTGCGTGTTTATGGTAACTTACTGCTTTTGTTTTGTCATACCAGGATTGCTGGTGGTACTTTGAGCGGTGCTCGCCAAGTTTCTTTTTTACATTTCGATCACTTTCTTATTTAACCTGTTGATTCCAACTTTTACTTAATGGTTGAGGCATGTTTTATTTTGTAGCTTAACTATTGAATTGCAATTCTCTGTCTCTCTCTCTCTCTGTCTCTCTCTCTCTCTCTCCCCTTGTTTTATAAAAAAAAAAAAAAAATCATATCACAAATGATATCCATTTTCTTTTGGTTTAGAAAGGTAGTTTCATACCAGGCGCTAACCTACTTTGAAATAAAGGTAGGAAGGTGATGATAAATTGAAAGTCCTACTACGGGCCATTTTAACAAAGCCCCTTCTTGTTCCTAGCAGAGATTCTTGGGGTGGAAAAGAAACTCATTTTTGCTTTGGAAAATTGGAAGTGCTCGAGGGTGATTTTTTAACAAAACTCTATTAAGCTAATTAGACCAGCCAATGCTGATCAACATCTGAAATAATACCATCAGCATATTCAAATTCAAATTCAAACTCAATTCAATTTGATTTAATTTAAAAAGTCAAGTTAAGTTTAAAATAACTTAAATTTAAAATGATTCAAAATCGAAAATGACTTAGCAATTAATTGAAAACAGCTCAAAC
>JBBYHO010009158.1:0-13526 GCA_038382025.1 Adansonia gregorii
AATAATAAAAGATTAAAAAATATTTTATATTAAATTTTGAATTATTAGTTAAAAATAGTAAAAAAAATGAAAATATATTTAATATTAAATCTCAAATTACTATTAAAAAAATAATGAAAATAAAATATATTTTATATTAATAATGAATTATTATTTAAAATAGTTTAATATAAAAATATTTTATATTAAATCCTGAATTATTATTTAAAAATAACAAATATAAATATAAAAATATTTTTATATTGAATCTCGAATTACTATAAAAATAATAAAAATAAAAAGTATTTTATATTAAATTTTGAATTATAATTTAAAAAATAATAAAAATAAAAATGTTCTATACTAGATCTTGAATTACTATTAAAGAATAAAAATAAAAATTATTTTATATTAAATTATGAATTATAACATAAAAATAATAAAAATGAAAAAATATTTATATTAAATCTACAAATACTTTTGAAAAATTAGAAATAATATATATAATATATATTATATATTATATGATACATATATAATATAATATATAATATTATAAAATAATGTAATAATATATTAAATTATATATAATATAATATATAATAATATATTATACATAATAAAATATAAAATATTTAATATTAAATTATTTATTATGTATAATATATGATGTACATTATATATATTATATATTATATAATATATTATATTCAATCTAACTCAACTTTAAAAATAAAATTGGATTGAGCTAAAATTGAATTTTTAAAATTGGATTGAGCTAGAATTGAATTTTCATTCAAGCTCGGGCTTCTTATTGCTTGAGTTTGATTCTGCTCAATTACAATCTAATTATAGTGTTATAGGATGAAAAAAAGTCGTGGGATAGCTATTTAGAAAACAAAACAACAGTAACAGTGAGGTAAAAATAAAAAATACTATTAAAAAGTATTAATGTAAGAGTGTATTAATAAATTATTTTTATTAATTAAATAAATAATTTGAAAACTTTTTTAAAAAATAAACTATATATTAAAATAAAAAATCATAAAAAAGGCATAATAGGTTTACACACTTAATTTTGTCCAAACCAATTTATCAATTTATCCCAAATTGACAGTGGTTTAACATTGGGTACTATTAAAGTTACATTTTCTTTTACGCTTAAAATTTGTATCTCAGAAATAAAATAAAATTGTAGCTTACAATTTTCTAATTTAAACTCAAGACAATGAAATTTTCTAAAAATAAAATACTTTATTTAACGAAATAAAACAAAACGTAAATGAAAAAGGGGGGGGGGAAGAAAAACAGAAGGTATTTTAATCTGCGGATAATCCCACTTTTCTTTGTCTATTTTTTTAGGAAATCAAACGATTCTAATTTTAATTTCATAACTCGCAAGTAACGTCACTTTGCTTAGGCCTTTATTTAGGCTTGGCTGCTTTCACATCCGAGTAGTTGTTTGAGATTGAGATAGACTCAAATCAAAATGACTTCCCCGTTCACTACGTTTAAGCTACCTTCCAACTCGATATTCTTGCTTTTTCAGCTTATTGAAATTTCTTTGATATGTGACGGTAGACTAACGCATTCTTCTCTGAATTCCTATTTCCCCATCAACCGGCTTTCTTTGTGGCTTCATAGACCTTATCACACATTCCTACATTCATTTCGTATTCGTGATATATATTTTTTTCATATTGCAATATATTTTATATTATGTTTTTAATTATATTTTATATATTATATTCGTGTTGTATCTTATACTAGCCGATCTAATCTTTAACCATTTATATGTCTTATTTTCTCTTCAACTTGGAAAAATAATCTTTGACACTTGTACATCTAACTTAAAATCAATTAATAATAAGTAAAAATTGTTCAATTTAAATATAAATATCAAAATGAAATTTATGGTTTCCCGGCCGTGGAATCACCAACATCCGATGAAAAGATCATATCCCAATTTAAGTAGATGATAAATTAGCTTATTATAAGAAGCTGCCTAAATGGCAATTTAACCTCCAAAGGCTCAGATAAAATCGTTCTGGTTTATAGGCAGTTGAGCAAAAGAGATGTTTCCTCTATTTTTCTTCTTTTACTTGTTAGTAACATCTACAGCATCTAAAGAGATGAATCAGGAGGTATGCCGGGAAAGAAGATACAAACGCCATGGATCAGCAATCCGTTTCCCCTTCATACTTAAAGGTGTCCATCCCCAACACTGTGGCTATGATGCTGGCTTTGATCTGTCTTGCAGCACAACGAATGAAACGCTGATCGAACTGCCTGTGTCAGTGAAGTTAGTCGTTTCAAAGATTGATTACGAGTCCCAAATGCTTCATTTATATGACCCAAATAGCAGCCTTATAGAACGGTTTCAATTCCTGAATCTAACCAATTCTCCATTCTATTTTGGGTTCAAGCTTAACTATTCATTATTCAATTGTTCAAGAACATTTGATCTGTGGGAGCGGGACGAGAACTCTCTCTTCCTCCGTGAAGCTGGCTATGCCATCATTGCTCTTCCTTCTGACAGTTCCATGGATGAGTTGCCTTCTCTGTTTTCCTGCACCAAGATGCATAACGTTAACTCAGTTCCAAAATACACAAACTACTATATTCAACTTTCTTGGTCCTCGCCAAAATTGGACTGCAGTAACTGTGAAGAAGTAGGGAACATCTGTGGTTGGGACATCACTAAATCTCATCCTCAATCTTTATGCTTGTCCTTCCCTCGTAACAAACACGAAGGTTTTCTCTTCATCATTTCTTACTTTTTAAGTGTTCACCAAGACATGCTAAAATCACATCTCAAAAAACATGTTGGATAAATCAATTTCTTATTGAGGAAGATGCCATCAAGAAAAATTAATGATGGCAGTTTAGTTCTGGTCGAATTTCGTATGTTCTAGAGTGGTTTAGCGTCGAAGTTGAAATCTTTTCATTCTGAATCAAAAGATTTTTAGTTTTCTCCAGATTGTTGACCTGAAATATAATTACATTCTCTGCAGGGGCATCAACAGGACAAGTAGTCGCAGGTAAAGTTATCCTTCTTAAGTGATTCAATCCTTTTTTTTGGGGGGGGGGGAAGGGTTGGATGAATTTCTTAAATGATACGAACGTAAGATCAAGAATAAGAGAAACTGCCCTAAAATTGTTGGAAATATATATATATATATATATATATCATACACAGGTGCAGTGCTCGGTTCGTGTTGACTTGGAATAGTTGTTCTTGCCCTCTGTGAAGCTTATGCCTCAAACAAAACGGACAAGGAGAACCAAACAAGAGTCAAAAAATTTTTGGAAGATTATAAAGCTCTCAAGCCAGCAAGGTATTCTTATGCTGATATCAAGAGGATCACAAATCAATTCAAGGAAGAACCGGGCAAAGGGGCTTATGGAACAGTGTTCAAAGGAAAGCTATCAAATGAAATTCTAGTAGCTGTCAAAGTCCTCCATGAAACCAAAGGAAACGGAGAAGAGTTCATTAATGAAGTCGGAACAATGGGAACAATCCACCACATCAATGTGGTTCGTTTGGTAGGCTTCTGTGCAGACGGATTTAGACGAGCTCTAGTCTATGAATTTTTACCCAATGGTTCCTTGCAAAATTTTATTGTTTCAGCAGACTCTAAAAGCCTTTTCCTTGGTTGGGAAAAGATGCAGGGTATTGCCCTTGGTATAGCCAAAGGAATTGAATATCTTCATCAAGGTTGCGATCAACGAATCCTTCATTTCGATATCAAACCTCACAATATCTTGATCGACCACAATTTCAATCCAAAAATCTGTGATTTTGGTCTAGCTAAGTTGTGCTCCAAGGATCAAAGCGCGGTGTCCATGACAACAGCTCGGGGAACAATTGGTTATATTGCACCTGAGGTGTTCTCCAGGAACTTCGGTAATGTGTCTTACAAGTCAGATGTTTATAGCTTCGGTATGCTATTGCTTGAAATGGTTGGAGGCAGGAGAAACATTAAAAGTAAAGATGATAAAGCCGTCGAAGCTGCCTACTATCCTGAGTGGATCTATAATCTTTTGGAAGACGAGGAAGATCTACGAATCCCGATCGAGGGAGAAGGGAATTCTAAAATCGCAAAGAAACTAGCAATTGTAGGTCTCTGGTGCATCCAATGGCACCCTGTGGATCGTCCTTCAATGGAAGTGGTTGTTCGAATGTTAGAAAGTGAAGAGGATAATCTCGCAATGCCTCCAAATTCCTTCGACTTTGGTGGCCCAAGAAGTAATGCTTACATGCCAGAAAAATGTCGACAGCAGCACGAGCTGGAAGCAATTTCCGAAGTCCATCAGGAAATAGAAGAGACCTCTGACTGAGAGGAGGGATTGCCATTTACCATTTTCGCATCCGAGTCACATAATCAATACATATAAATGCAAGAGCAAATGGCATATATTTGGACTTTGGAAAGCACTGTTTGAGAGAAACTTTTAAAATGTTTGTTTTATTTTGAGCGGTGATTTATAAACATAACTAAGTGTAAACCTGTCATTTACAATAAACCTTATAATATTATATACAATTATACAAATAAAAAAATATGATACGATAAGATATAATTGCATTGATACATACATATTATAAAATCTGTATAATATAAATTATTAACGTATCAAAATTTATATAAATATAAAAATATTTTAAATATGATAATAACATGACAAACTATAAGGAGACTAAAAAATTGTGGCATAGACTTTGCTGAAATTGTAAGACATTTTTTGTGTCTACTTCAAATATGTATATAATAAATGTAGACGGTGTGACGATATCATAATTATAAGATATAATATATTTTATTTTATCATTCTTATTAACCTATTATCTCATTTCATAAATTTATTTTATTTTTATCATTTGAAAATAATGTCTAAAAGTATTTAAAGAATTTTCATGACAAAATTTATTATAAAATCCCTAAAAGTTTTCATAATTAGAAAGATTTTAAAAAATGATTTTCATTTTATCCCATTCTTTTTTTTTTTTTACTTTTTTTTCTCTTTCATTTTTAAAATTATAGTAATAAAATGGATTTAATAAATTGGAAATTATATAATTTCTTAAATTGATTGAATATTTAAAAAAAAAAGATTTGAAGAGATATTCAATTTTCTTTCAATGGATTTGGGCTTTGTTTTCCTTAGATAACCTTTTAGCGTGAGCTTAGACCAAATTTTGAGCTAACTATAACATTTTTTTTTTTATTTGTGAAATGAAACTATAGCATTTTTTTTATTTGTCAAAAGAAACCTAAAATTACTCTAAAACTGATTACATGCCTGCGCAATGTTGCGGCAACTATTGTTTTTTTGTATTATTAATAAAAATTATAAATTAATTATATGTTCACTAGTTAGTTTTTAATTTATATAAATTTCATTAATTTTGATGAAAGTAAAAGAATATAGAACATATTTAGAAAATGAAAAGTTATGATGAGAATGGAGTATGTATGCACGTAAGAATGCATATATAATAACGTGTCAGCAATAAATAAACTGAATTGTTGGTTAAGATTTTTGAAAAACAAATATAATAATTCCATTTCAACAATGATTATCCATTGGCTGAAACAATGTAGTATACATATAGCTATGCATTTATCATTCACAACGGTTTAAAAATACTTGGAGGTTATCTATCTTTCATTTCTGATGATGACTTCATAATATTCTAAAGAAGCATGACAAAAAGGAAAAAAAAAACTAACTTCATTGAAAGGTTGGAAGATAGATAACCTTGTACGCTTGAAGACAATTCATAGTGTTGCACTGTCAGCTTTGTTTATTCAGTTTGCTCGCAAATGCATAGCCATGCGCTGTACGCTCTCCTTAGCTATCTTCCCCAGTTTCCTTCCACCTTTCAGGGTTGAATTCTTATTCAAGGATAGCCTGCAATGAATCACAATATTAAGTCAAATTATAAAAAAACATATATCCCCATCTAGATCTATTTTAGTATCTGAAGACGCGAAAGAGAAACAAAGAAAGAAGAGGAAAAAAGCTTACTTTGCGCTCTTGGTATCTAACTTAGATTTTTTTACCTCTCTTTATGTTGAATACTGCTGAGATAAAGCATATATAAGATCTTTGGTACTCCACTCTTCATGCTGAAATTTACGCACAACCATTTTGATATATTCCTCAGATAAAACTGAAAGAATATATATCCAAATTAAAAAAGGAAAAATATAATAGCAAATAAAAAAACTGACTAATTTTTTTTCTATTTCCATTATTTTTTATTGCATCCACATCAATCAACCATCAAACTAACTAACGTATATCTACACGTCGTTTTTATATGACTAAGCAAATGATCCCTGTATGAGATGAAAAATCGAACTGCTACCAAGGCATGATAACAGACAAATAGACTTTTAAAACTATAGTCTCTCTATTGGACTAACACTCAATTGATATAACCGTGAATTTGAAATGGCAAGTGCAAAAACGTCTAACCCTTTTTTTCACATTGATTTATGCATGCAAATAATCTCATAGTTGAAACCTTTACCTTGTAATAGAGAATTATTCACACCTAATTTTGTTTGGGCCCCTTCCTTAATAGTCAACAAATATCTGAGACCAAGAACTTATCAGTCACCCAATGAACTAAGGCTTCCTTCAGGTGGACTGAACATTTTCAAGCATTTTGTCCTGCTTACTTGGCCGCAGGGGCACGTGACAAAAAAATTGCTATTTCAAAGGTCATAGAAAAGAAATCTTAGATAAAAAAAAGATGAGTGCCAAGGCAAAAAATTAGCTTTAAACTTTATTCTTTATTCTTTTGAAATTTATTTTAACAGATGTTATCATGATCAAATTTCTTAATTTTAAGAATTTTTCGTAAAATTTAGAAAGTTTACCGTCGTATATTTTTACCAATAACTGTGTGATATTTATGTTGATAAATTCATATTGGCATTTGTTTACCATGAGTCATCAAGTTGTCAATTTGGGACTTAAATTTAAATTTTTTATAGTACCACGAGTATCATAATTCGTAAAAATTTTTCAAGAAAAATTTGTTTCGAATTTCAAGTTTTTATCTTTTATTATTTTAAGACATACAATGGACATAATCGAGGTAGCCTAGTCTTTAAGGCGAGATATAACACCCACTAAAGACCATGAACAAAAGTGGTTGAAGTTCTTAGAACATGTGACTAAATGATGTAATCATGTCAGACATCTTCAAATGCAACCATATGTAATCAAACTTTGATTCTTGCTCCATGAAAGATATCATTGGTGAAGCTTTTTTACAAGCCAATTGTCTCTTACATTTGTATAATTAGCTCGATTCTTTTGCTCCTTTATTCATATCAATAATCATTCACTGTCATGATTCGATACATAACATCATTCCATCATGAGCAATCATCAATAAACACATGTCATAAGAGTTTAATACGGGAATATTCATAAAAGTGCAAGGGATTCTAAGGTCAAGCAAGGAACATGAAACCATTACTTCCCATCGCTACAATACTTGCCACCGCAAAAAGATCATGGAAAATGATCATCAAGCATGTATTGAACATCTTAAGTTAATGTACAAGGAATCTCAAGAACAAATGCTCTGTCGACAGGATAAGATGTAAGCCCAAATCATAAAAAAAACTCATAGAGTTAATAATAGTTTCCACTAAAGAAAAAAGACAAGCTAGTACCATAGATATAGGAAAAGAATTGGCTAAGCCAAAAAATCACCCTATTAGTAGTACTGAAGCTACTCAGGAAGAGACTCACCAAGAGCATCAACCCAATACGAAGCCAGCCTCATTGGTACCACCGGTAATCTATTTGAAACCTATGGCAGCGAATCAATTCATCCCAGGATTTCTAGGGGTAAATATGAGAATCTCTCCGATCGATCCTATAAACCTTGACCATGACGAGCAAGAGAGGATGAATGCCTGAAAATCTGCAATGTATGACATGAGCAAATTTTAGCTTTTAAAGAAGCACCTTAGAGCTATCAAAAGGAATGATAAATTTAGAGCCATTAATGACGAATCTTTGTCTTTGGTGTTTAATCTTGTCATTCCACCAAAGTTCAAGGTGCCAGATGTTAAAAAGTTGAATGAAACTACCGACCCTACTATGCACATTCTAATGTACCTCAAGAAGATGGTCGGGTTTAGAAAAAAAAACTCCTTATCCACTATTTTCAGCATAGTTTGATTGGGGCTGCCGCTCGATGGTACATCGAGCTTGATTATGCCAAAATTCATTCTTGGGTTGATTTGGCCAGGACCTTCTTGAACTAATACCAGCATATGTTAATTAGGCCCCTAACCATTTCTCTCTTATGAACTTGAAGAAAAAGCCAGCTAAAAGTTTTAGGCAATATGCTCAGAGATAAAAGGAAAAAGTAACTTTGGTCTAACCCCCTTAACTGAGAAAGAGATGACCAGGCAATTTATCAATACCCTGCGTGTTTTGTATTAAGAGAAAATGGTAGAGAATGCCACTAAAAAGTTCATAGATTTATTTTTGTCTTGTGAGGTGATTAATGTAGCAATTAAAAGCGGCAGGATGTCCATAGGTGAGTTATCTAGATCGAACAAAAGACCTTCTACTAACAAGAAGAAAGAAGGAGAGCCAAATGCGATAAGCTATGCCAACTCATCCTAATCGAGCCAGTGTCGAGTGCGTAGTCCTTAATACCAAAGAGTGCCCCACTCTAACCTGATTATGAGGCCTTTTCAACTAGTTTATGCTACAACCTTTAGCCCATCATTTCCAATCCCATCAAATCTACCATGAAACAACCAACCACAAGCCAACTAAAATGTCAACAATCTTGTCAACATGCACCAAATAATCAGGGTGCAAACTAGCGAAGACAACAGTTCAACCATATCTCCATAACTTATAAAGAGCTTTATCAGGCTTTGCTCCAAGGGCACCTAGTTGATCCCATGTGCGTCTAAGAAAAAAAACCTCCATACCTTCAGTGGTACAACCCCAACTCCCATTGCAATTATCTTATCAGGGCAGCAAGGCATGATATTGAGAACTGCATTTCTTTTAAGCGAAGGGTATAAAGCCTCATTGATTCTAAAGTTCTATAATTTTGGACGAATTTCATTGCAAATCCTTTACCAAACCATGCTAAGCCAACAGTAAACATGATTGGTGTTGAGGATGATTATGAGGTTAAAAAGAACATCAAAGAAGTCAAAACACCAATGAGTCTCATTTAGTGAATATTAATTCAGTCGAAAGTGCTTAATAGGGTTGAAAGATCAGAAGAATAATGAAATAATTTTTATAACTTCCACATTATTCATGGCTATACTATTCAAACATGCAAAGAATTTTAGGCAATGGTCCAGAGGATGACAGATGAAGGCAACATTGAGTTCTATGATAAGAAGCAAGCATCTCCCACTAAATCGGTGAATATGGTTAGGCAAGAAATGACACAACCACTGTATGAAAGATGATGACCCCTTATCCTCTATGTACAATCAAATTTTATGGCGAGTTCTTCAATGCTGATGCCGAGTTTGTTCATAGAGACTCCTACACCATTCCCATATAAGAGCGAAAAAGTTATCCTTGGAGATATGAAGGGCAATTCATGATGATCGAAGAGCTTACTCAATCAACCGCTACTGTCGACTTGCCAAGAGTTAGCCATTTAACCCGTAGCGGTAGATGTTATGATCCTCCTCCTCAAGAAAATCAAAAGATCGATGTCATTTCGATTTTTAACACCCCTCAGGTCAAGACCAAAAACTCAAAATCTGAGAAGATTAAAAAAGCAATAAATGACAAAGAAGCCACTAAGTTCTTCAAATTTATCAAGCATAGTGCATACATCATTGTCAATTAGTTGAGCAAACAACCAACTAAGATCTCTATACTGTCCTTACTCCTAAACTCAGATGTTCATCGAAATGCATTATTAAAAGTGTTGAACCAAGAACATGTGACGCCTGATATTTCAATAAGCAAATTGGATAGCTTACTAAACAATATCACCACTAATAACTACATTTCGTTTACTGATAACGAGATCCCTCCCAATGGTAGGGGTAGCTACAAAGCCCTATATATTACTACCCATTGCAATGGTTACATTTTACTAAGTGTTCTTATGGATAATGGTTTTGCCCTTAATGTCATGCCTTCGGCTACTTTAAATAGGCTTCTTATTGATGATTTTCACATCAAACTTAGCCATACGATGGTGCAAGCATTTGATGAGACTTGCCGTGGACTCATCAAAAACATCACTATTCCACTTTAGACAGGCCCATGCACTTACAAGATTGATTTTTAGGGAATAGACATCACCCTATCCTATAATTACTTGCTCAGGAGGTTATGGATACATTCAGCTAAGGTAGAACCTTCGTCTTCACATTAAAAGCTAAAATTTGTAATCAAAGACAAGTTATCAGTGTTGGAGCCAGAAAAGAGATGATTGCCACTACTTTTACTGATGCTACCTATATCAAACCAAATAAGGATATGCCTGAGCTGTCCCTTTAGTCGTTTGAATTTGTGAATGCTATATTCATAGGAGAAGGCCTGTCGATTATTGAGCCTTGACTGTTGAGAAATACCAACATGGGTCTGAAGTTTACTATTGGCAAAGGTTGTCGAGCTGGAAAAAGGCTTGGTAAGAATCTACAAGGAATGACTAGAGGTTTCATATCATTAACCAGGTTGACAAGAAAGGCTTGGGATTTAAGTCCCATATACAGCACAAGAAACATCGAGTTAAGAAAGCTAGAGATGAGAGGATAGCTCATCTGTTAGGTTAAGAATTATGACCAGAATTAATGGTATTCCTATCGATCTGTAAGATATTTTGCTCGAGAGGATGCATGGATCCTGGTTAATCAGAAAGAAAGAAAACAACTGATGTCTCGGTCATTTTAAATCGAGCTTTCTGCAACCTTCATAACTTTACCATTAATGATTAGTTAAGCCACTCATTGAAATAGGCAATGGGATGCCTATCTTGCTTAAGAACGGCACCAATTTTAATTCTTAATGCATTAAACTCCATTTCAAAGGTCTTAAAAAAATTAGGTAATACTAGTCTGGGGGTTAAACTTAAGTTCTCTTTAATCAAGTTAAAACATTGCTACACTACCTCAATCTACTTAAACTCCATTTTTTTCTTCTTGCACTCGGTTAAAGAAGTTATAATGGTGCTGAAATTTTTCACAAAGCATCTATAGAAGGACGTCAAGCCATGACAACTCTGAACTTGAGCAACATTAGTAAGAATTGGCTACTCCTTAATAGCTTCAACCTTTTCTTCATAAACTCCACTCTATTTTAGGAAACGAGATAGCCAATAAAAAATAGATGGTCCTTTCAAAAAGTGCACTTCTTGAGGTTGGTAGATAGCTTATATTCTCTAAGTGGTTCAAATACCTCTGTAAAATGCTCTATATGTTCATCAAAGGTTCTGCTATAGACAAGCATGTCATCAAAATAAACAATAACAAAATGACCAATGAATTTTTGTAAAATATGGTTTATGAGTCGCCTAAACATGCTGGAAGCATTGGACAAGCCAAAGGGCATGATTGTCCAGTTGTACAACCTAAACTTTGTCTAGAAAGTTGTTTTCCATTCATCATCTTTCTTTATTTGAATCTGATGGTATCTATTCCGGAAATCAATCTTTGAAAAGATAGAAAAGCCATGCAACTCATCTAATATGTCATCAAGCCGTAGGATAGGATAGCAGTATTTGATTGTATTCTTGTTAATAGCTCGACTATCTATTCACATGTACATCGATCCATCCTTCTAAGGCAATAAAAGGTCGGTACTACACACGGACTCATAGACTCTTTAACAAGGCTCTTCTTTAGAACCTCCATAACTTGTTGCTGTAGCTTATTATCTTTCAGGTTGCATTGACCCATTGGTCTATTAGCTAAGGTCAAACCAAGTATTAGATCGATCTGATACTCTATGCCATGGATTGATGGTAGCTTTTCTAGAAGTTCTTTCAAGAAAACATCCAAAAATTCCTCCAATATGTTATCTAATTTTGGATGGACGGCTCTACTTTCACTTGAAATCTCCTTAACTATCAACAAATAAATAATCTCATTAGATGTTAGAGCATGTTTTACCTGTCCTTTATTGGCAAATAAGCTTTCCTTCATTATTTTACTGATTGCTAATTGGTATTGTATTACCTGAGAAGGATTAAGATATGTCAATAGCATACATTTATTATCCTTACAAATAGAATATGTGTTAGCATGCCCATGATGCACAACTTCTCAGTCAGACTACCAAGGTATTCCAAGAAGCATGTGCCTAGCACTTTTACTACCACTTCCCACTTTACTTCATCTTTGTACCTTCCTATGGTAAATGATACCTTTACTTATTCTGCAACCCTAAGGTTTCCCTCATTGTTTAGTCATTGCAAATGATAAGGACGTGGATGTTTAATAATAGTGAGGTTTAGTTTTATTAACCAATGTAGTAAAGGCTATATTAGTGTAATTTCCTCCATTAATGATTAAACCAAATACTTTGCCATTAATGCTATAATAGGTATGGAAGATATTCTCTCATTATTCATCCATTTTCTTTGATTGTACAGCCAGATTATGACAAATAACAAGCAATTCTCCTTCCTCAAAAGGTGTGACTTGCTCTTTTTCCACTTCCACTACCAAATCTGACTCATCCTCACTAACAACTTCTTTAATTGATTCACGAATGACCATTAACTTTTAGTTAGGACATTCAAAAGCTATGTGTCCAAGCTTGAGGCACTTAAAACAATTGATGTCACATCCTTTTCTTAAAGTTTGGGAATTTTTAACTTTTTTTCCCTTTTTCAACCACGGTCACCTTAGTAAGACCTTTTTTTTTTAGGTTTTGTGACCATTTTAGAGATATAAGATGAAAAAGAATGAGGTGTAAGGTTTACGTACCCTAAACAAGCCACTCTTGCATTGCCTTTCAATTTTCACAGCTAATGCAATCACATTATCTGATATGGCATATCGTTGTAACTCCACCAAACCTGTAATCTCTTTATGCAATACACTAATGAATCTTGCAATGGTTTGTACTTAAGCCTCTTATAGATCACACCTTATCATTAACATCTCAAACTTTTTCATGAAATCCTCAATACAATTGTAAAGTTTGCAACTTAAGGAATAACTCTTACTTATAGTATTGAGGTATAAACCTCTTTTCCATAAGCCTCTTCATAACCCTCCTTGTTGAGACTGGATTTTCTCCTTCATGCCTTCTTTGTGCCTTCACATTTTCTAACCATAGATTAGCATAATTAGTAAACTCTAAAGCTATGAGTTTTACCTTTTGAGACTCAGTGTATTCTTGACACTCAAATACTTTTTCAACATATTGTACCCACTCTAAGTACTCTTCGAGATAACTTGTTCCACTAAAAGACAAAATTTTCATCTCGATATTATCAAAGGTTTTTTGCTGCTAGCGTTGCTTTGGTGCTCCTTCAGGCTTATCTTTTGAGCCTAGAACGTCAC
>JBBYHO010009201.1:0-13520 GCA_038382025.1 Adansonia gregorii
ATTTTGAAAATCAAATGCATAAATGAAGGTGTCTTATGATTGAACCTCCATTTAGTGAAAACATGTTAAAGTTAATCGAAATCGCATGGTAGACAATGCTTTGAACCAGTTATTTCATTTGGTTAACTGAACACGTCTCTCACAATGATTTCAACATCGATCAATGCACCAGTATCCTGGGACACTATTATGGCCATGTGTTTGTGTCCTCTTTTCATGAATGCTGTTAGAGCCAAGCTCTTTAACTCTTAGAAGCGGCCACACTTCACACTCACATAGGTGTATCCCATTAAGAGTATTCCCGTAACTATAACACTCTAACACAATTATGTTATGGGTCCATTAAGAGTATATTACTCATCCTACCTTTATCATTGCAGGTACCTAGCACTTCTACTTAGGATGGAATATTATTTTTATTATAGTGCTAGCAGCCACATACAAATGATTTACTTTGTCTCATTGAACTCAAGACTTGACGTTGTACCAAGTGTTGAGTCGAGTTTCCATCATGGGTGACTTTAATTTATGGGCTTGAGCCCTATCCCTCTTGAGGTTTTGTTCACTATATCTTTAGCAAGACTTTTGGTTAAAGGATCTGCCAAGTTTTCACTTGACCTCACAAAGGTTATAGTGATCACTCCATCAGAAATTAACTGTCAGACAAAACTATGTCTCAACCCAGTATGTCTAGACTTTCCATTATATACTTGGCTATATGCCTTTGCTAGAGTAGCTTCACTATCACAATGGATTGATATTGATGAAATTGGCTTAGGCCATATAGGTATATCATATAACAAATTTCTTAACCATTCAGCTTCTTTAGAGGTAGTAGCCAATGCAATAAACTCGGCTACCATGTTAGAATCTGTTATGCAAGTTTGTTTCTTAAAACCCCAAGCAATAGCACCCCCACCAAGAATGAAGATCCATCCACTTGTAGAAGCATGATCTTCTAAACTAGTAATCCAACTAGCATCTGGATACCCTTCGATAATTGAAGGATACCCATTATAGCATAATCCATAGCTAATAGTTTTCTTTAAGTGCCTAAGTACTCTATTAACTGCTTGCCAATGTAAATTACTTGGATTGCTTGTGTACCTACTTAATTTGCCAATGGCATATGCAATATCTGGCCTTGTACATGTCATTATATACATAAGACAACTAATTAACTTTGGATATTGCAATTGATCAATTTTTCTTCCGTCATTAGGCACTAATTTTCTTTGAAGATCCATGGGTGTAGAAGCTGGAATACAATCAATAAGATTAAACCTTTTAAATACTTTTTCAATGTACTAAGATTCTGACAGCTTTGGTACTTCCATCTCGGATTATTTTAATTCTGAGGATAACATCTGCACCACCCATATGTTTCATTTCAAAGTCGTTTGACAAAAATTTCTTTGTTTCCTCAACTTGTTCTAAATCCATGCCAAATATAAGCGTGTCATCAACATATAAGTAAATTATGACACCTTTGCCATTTTTCAAATTTGCTATATATGAACTTATTAGATTCATTTATCTTATAGCCATTAGCTAACATAACTTTATCAAACTTTTGATGCCATTGTTTTGGAGCTTGCTTAAGTCCATACAATGATTTGACAAGCTTACAAACTTTATGCTCTTATCCTTTCATGACAAACCTTTCTGGTTGTTCCATGTACACTTCTTTTTCTAATTCACCATTTAAGAATACCATCTTTATATCCATTTGGTGAATAACTAAATTATAAATAAAATTAAGGGAAATTAGAAGTCTGATCATAGCAATTCTTGCTATAGGTGCATAGGTATCAAAGTAGTCAATTTCTTACTTTTGTGTAAAGCCTCTGGCTACCAACCTTGCTTTGAATTTCTCTATGGTTCCATCATCTTTCATTTTCTTTTTGAAAATCCATTCATAACCAATGGGTTTTGAACCTAGTGGAAGATCAACTAAATTTTAAGTATTATTACCCATGATCGAATCCATCTCATTGTTTATTGCTTCTTTCCAAAAAGTAAAATCTTGCAGGGTCCGATTCTACATTACAGCAATAAAAAATTTGGTTGTCTATGCTGTCACATTTTCCCTCAACAAGGAACATAAAGAAATTTGGACCAAAACCTCTTGTCTTTTTTATCCTTTTGCTTCTCCTTAATTCTTGACAAGGTTCATTATTCTTTTCAATTTGTTCCGATGGATTCTCTAATTCATTTGTAGAATGAATTAATTGTTGTGGCTGTAGTTATCTTGAAATAGATTTAAATCTAGTTTCATCAAAAATTGCATCTCTTGATTTAATGATAGTATTAGTTGAAATTGAATCATTTGGTTCAATTACCATGAACCTATATGCTTTATTGTCGTGTGCATATCCTAAGAATATGCATTTAATTCCTTTTTCTCCTAACTTTTTTCATTTAGGTTTAGGAATTTTAACTATAGCTCTATAGCCCCAAACCTTTAAATAATTAAAGTTTGTTTTTCTTTTCTTCTATAGTTCATATGGGGTTAACTTGGTTTCCTTGGTAGGAACCCTATTGAAAATATGACAAGCTGTTAAAATAGCTTTTCCCTAAAAACCTTGTCTAAGGCCAGAATATGATAACATAGAATTTACCATTTCAGTTAGAACCCTATATTTCCTTTTAGCTATACCATTTCGTTGTGGTGTATAAGGTGCTGAAACTTGATGGATTATTCCGGTGGATTCAAAGTAACTTGGACTATAGTATTCTCCACCTCTATCCGATCTTAAGCACTTGATAAATGACTCACATTTAAGTTGAACTTCAAACTTATAAATTTTAAATTTATCAAGTACTTCATTCTTTGAATGTAACAAATATATATAGCAATACCTAGTACTATATTCAATAAATGTAACAAAATACTTCTTTCCACCTAGTGAAGGAGTACTATGAAAAATCACATACATCACTATGTATTAATTCAAGCATTCTTATACTTCTTTTTACTTTGGGAAAAGGATTTCTTATTATTTTGGTCAACATGCATATATTACATATATCTATGTTGGAATTAAGAACAGGAAGTAATTCTAACTTATGCATTTCATTTAATTTTCTATAATTCAAATGGCTTAATCTATAATGCCATAAAGTAGAAGATTCAACCATATAAGCAGAAATAATATTCTTATTCTTATTATTAATATTGAGTTTAAACATACCATCATACAAGTATCCTTTCCCAACAAAAGTACCACCTTTAGATAGAATAAACTTATCTGCCTCAAATACAAGTTTGAACCCAATCTTATTCAATAAACTTGCAGACACTAAATTCTTGCTAACTTTCGACACATAATATACATCATTCAAAGTTAATACTTTTTCGGAAGTGAAGTAAAGTTCAACAGACCCTTTGCCTTTAATTTTTGTTGTAGAAGAATTTCTCATGTATAGGACATTGCCACATTCAATTAGTGCGAACTTTATGAACATGCCTTTATCCTTGCATACATGTTTTATTGCACTTGAATCAATCCACCATGCATCATTGTCTTCAACCATATTAATTTCAGAAATCATAGCCACAAACTTTTTGGTAGCACTAGTATTAGAAGAACTATTTTTCTTCTTTAGCAACCGACATTAATTCTTGAAATATCCTAGTTTACCACAATGGTAGCATGAGCCTTTTTGCTTCTTCGTGAATTTAGAAGCATTGGCAGTTTGTTTGAACTTCCTTTTGAGAGGTTAAAGAGCTTTAATGGTCAGCTCTTCCTCCAGAATATGGACTTTGGCAATTTTAGAATCATGATTCTAATCTTGCTTTCTATATTCCTCTTCTATACGAAGATGATTTGCCAAAGTCTCAAGAGTGATATCCTCTATCTTATGTTTCAGACTTCTTTTAAAGTATTTCCATGACAGAGGAAGTTTATCTATAATGGATGACACAATAATGGTTTCATCCATTTTCATATCATATTGCTTAAATTGATTAAGCATTCTTTCAATCTCATGCAATTATTCAATAACAGATCGATTATCAACCATTTGATAAGAATTGAAATGACTTACAAGAAACTGCTTACTAGTTGCATCTTCGGTAATGTATCTTACCTCTAATTTGTCCCACAACTGCTTGGTAGTGGTCTCATTTTGATATGCATCAAAAAGGCTATCTGATAGACCATTCAAAATATGGCCAATGCATATGTAGTTGGCATTATCCCATTTCTGCCTTTCTTGAGTTACAGCAACAGATTCTGTCTCATTCTCTTTTAACCTCGGGGTTGTTAAAACATATGCTATCTTTAATGTTGAAAGAAGGAAATGCATTTTTTTTTGCCATCGCTGAAAGTTACCTCCATCAAACCGATCAAGTTTGATGAAACTAGAAGCCAAAACCTTTAGTGTTCCGCTTTCAGAAGTGGCCATAATTAATCTGAAATAAAATCGTAGGAACCGAACATTGAAATCAGCAACACATAAACTGTAAACTGTATATAATTGCATGAACATAAATAAACTGGCTTGTCGATGTAGACTATGTAAAACCACGAACATAAGTAAACTAGCTTTAAGGCGTGAATCCATGCCACTATCTTTAAGGTTTTATTCACCCCGCCATTGGTGTGCAACAGGGTTATCGGTGTATAAACCTCAAGGATACAACAAAGCCCAATGACTGATTACGTATTGCACTGACAAAAAACAGTCCACTGGGCACTGAGCAGTGTATTACAAAATTAGCAAACTTCGATAAAGATTTTTTGCAGCAAGTCTTTATAGAAGAAATCTGGAAGAGCTTGATTATGAGGGAAAGATTCAAAGTTTTTAGTTTTTTTCTTTCTGAACACATATATGTATATATAGGCTATTGCATGTTTGTTTAAACAAACATAACTTTTGTCTAAAATGCTTGTTTGTACAGACATGCTGTTAGAATAAACTTGTATATTTAAAACAAACAGTTATAATTCTTAACAGATATGATTCTTAGTTCAAACATATCTTGTCTGAACAAATCCAATCATTTCCTAATAATAAAAAAATAAAATTTAATTAAGTAAAAAATAATTAATTAATCAGCTGTACCTGCACCTACAAGTGCCAAGTGCCAAGTGCCATATGATATAAATATTTATTTTAATATTAATGCATAAATAGCCCACCCAGGCTTGCTTTGCACCATAGCCATATGTGTCTAATTTATTAGGGACATACTTTCTTATGATTAAAGAACTCATTCTTTTGGTTCTTTTTTAATGTGGTATTCTATTCCACATATTATTTTGAAAATGTTTAACATCTTACAAATCTCTCTTCTATTTTTTATATATCCTAGCTCATGAAATGATGCTTTTATATAGGTAACTTTAATGGTGGGAATGCAAGAAAAATTTCACCATTTTTATAAAAAATGATCACTAAATTTATAAGCTACCATGAAAGCATGAGTTGTTCATATTCATCAAATCATCCTCTAAGCTAAGGTTTCACAACAGTTCTCCTTGGATGATTATTTACTATGAATATGCCACGTTAAAATCTTGCTAAGAAAAAACTATTGCGACAAAATACTTAGCAAAGAAAAAAGAGTACATTATTCATAGGAAAATTTTTTCCTTCCAAAAAATATTAATTTATACAATGTCTTTAAACAAACACATCTAATGTTAAGCACATGCTTATTGAAAAATGAAGTTAGCCTTTGTTAATAGATCTGCTGGGTTGTCATTTTAGCGAATTTTGCATATTTTAATTCATCTTTCTTCAAGAGTTCATGTATGTAAAAGAATTTTGGTGAAGTATGCTTGGTTCAATCACCTTGAATATATCCTTCTTGTATCTGAGTGATACATGTAACATTATCCTCAAATAAAATTATTGGGCCCCCTTTAATTGTTGGAAGATCATATTTTTTTTGCACATGTTGAATCAATGATCTCAACTATACACACTCTCGACTTGCATCATTGAGTGCTAGTATTTTAGCATGATTTAAAAAAATAGCAACAATAATTTGTTTTATGGATCACCAAGATATAATAATACTCAATATATGAACAAATATCTTTTTTGTGACCTTACTTTATGTGGTTAAATAAATATCAAGCATCAACATATCTTATTAATTGCGAATGTGATTGTTTTGAATATAACGATCCCATATTGGTTGTTCCACGAAGATAACGTGAAAGATGTTTAACACTATTCTAAAGTCTTTTAATTAGTGCACAACTACACCTTGCTAATAAATTAACAGAAAATGTTATGCTTGGTCACATATTGTTAGCAAGATACATTAATGTACCAATTGCACCTAGATATAGTACTTTAAAACCAAGAATTTTTTTATTATCTTCTTGAGGACAAAAAAATTTTCTTATTTTGTATTAATTGATCGAACGACCATTGGTGCACATAGTGGATATACTTTATCCATATTAAATCTCTTCAATATTTTCTCTGCATATGTTGACTAATGAATAAATATACCATTAGTTAAAAGCTTGATCTGTAGGTCGAGATAAATTTTTTTCCTAAATCTTTCATTTTGAAATTTTTAATTGTTTTTAGGAGCTCATCAAGTATTCCTATAATGTTTAAATCATCAATGTATACTGCAATAATAGCAAATCTAGATTTTGATTTCTTATAAAACATATATGCATATTGAATTACTGGCATATCCTACTTTTAAGAGATATGTACAAAGACAATTGAGCCATATGCATCAAGATTGTTTCAATCTAAACAAAGATCTTTGTAATATACTTGAATATATTTCTCAGTGCTGTAAGTTATCTGCTTCAGTCATTTTTAATCCTTCAAGAATTTTCATGTAAATATCACTATCAAATGATCTATATAAATAGGCTATCACAACATCCATAAGACGCATTTGAAGTCTTTCAAAAATTGCTGGACTTATAAAAAAAAATATAAGTGTAATTGCATCCACAGTAAAGGAATCTATTTCTTTGCAATCAATTCCTAGTCTTTGTGAAAGACCTTGGGCTATAAACCTTGCTTTATATCTAACAATTTTATTGTTTTCATTACATTTTCATACAAAGACCCATTTATAACTAACAGGTTTTACATTTTCAGGGGTTTAAATTACATGTCCAAAGACTTTATGATTTGTAAGAGATTTTAATTTCACCTGAATGTTGTCTTTCCATTTAAGTTAATCACCTTTATGTTGACATTCTTGAATAGATTTTGTTTCAAAATCCTTGCTTCATTTATAGAGTTATTTTTTCATTTATGTTTGGAATAATCTCTAAAGGAATACTAAAAATTACAGTGCTTCCATTATGCTTATTTTGTTCTTTTTTTCTTTAGATTTTTATCTTTGGAACCAATATATCTGCAATGCTTCAAGCATGCATTAGACATATTTGCTAAAGTTTTATCATATTGATCTTTTGGAACATCAATCTGACTAAGAGCATTCAAAGTAGGTATATGCGATTTAGTTACTTTCCTAACATCAATAAATACATCTAGTAATTGATTTGAAACATTTTGCAAATGAATAATTTTCTAAACTTCTAATTCACATTGATTTGTGTAAAGATCAAAATGAGATATAGATAATGCATCTGTGAGATTTCTTGTTTTTCTAGCTTTAGTTTTTCTCTCTCTAATTTGGGAACATTGTTTTAGCAAATTGATAATCAGTAAAATGTGCTATGAAGACATCTTCAGTCAATAGTTAAATGTATTTTATAATTGATAAAGATTCAAATCCAACATAAATTCTCAATCTTCTTTATAAACCTATTTTTGTGTGTTGTGCGGGAGCAACTAGATTATATATCGCTCAATCAAAAGGTCTTAAATGGGATATATTTAGTTATTAATCAAAAACCAATCGTAATAGTGAATATATATGATAAGCAGTTGGCCTTATTCTATTAAGTGTTGTAGCATGCAATATAATATCCCCCAAGTGGAACTAGGCTTCTTTATTTTCATCAGTAATGGTCTAGTAATTAGATATAAGCATTTAATTACAGACTTAGCTCATGTGCTACAAGATGCTCTATAGCAATTTTAATTGACATGTAATAATCATTAAAAGACTGGGATGTAAATTCTCTTGTATTATCAAGACAAATTTTCTTAATTGTATAATCCAAAAATTATGCTTGTAATTAGATTATTTGTCAAGGAGTCTTGTCAATGCAATATTTCTTATAGATAACAGAAAAATATGTGACCAACAAGTTGAGACATATATTATTGCTATAAAATATCAAAATAGCCCACATGATGGAATTATAGGCCCATATTTATCTCCATAAATTCTCTCTATAAATTGAGGAGATTCAATTTTGATTTTAGAAGGCAATGGCCTAGTAATCATTTTATCTTGAGTACAAGTAGCATATAAAAATTCATTTAGTAAAAGAATCTTTTGGTTCTGTAGCAAAGATCCATTTGAATTTTCAAATAATTCTTCTCATCATTATTGCACCCAGATGACGTACGCAATCATGCCAAAGAATAAAAAGTTATTTTGGTAGGATAACTCCTAGTTAACAACAATATTGTATTCTATATGATTAATATATGTATAATATAACCCAGAAGATAATGCATACAACTTTCTATTGCATGCTTTATACCTAAGATAAGCTAAAAAGTTTTTCTCATTCTAATTTATGGTCTTAATATGATAATATATCATATATCTTTAAAACTTAGTAAATTTTTCTATAATCTATTAGAATATAAAGCATTATGGATAATTTTGTTCCTTTAAAAAGCATAAATGAGACCCTTCTAAAACCTTTAATTTTTTTTGCAACTCTAAATATTGTATTGAGTTTTTGCTTAGCTAATTTTAACTAAAAATATATATTCTATCTTTGAAAATGGGGTGAGTTGTTGCATTATTTGCAAGACATAGATCTTTACCATTAAATTCAAATATATCCATATTTCTTCAAAATAAATAAATCAAATGCATATAAAAATTATAAATATAAGAATAGGAATAAACTGTCAAAAGCATTTATTTATAATAAATCCATAACCATGTAAATCTAATATACTACATTAAAGTTAAAACTAAATTGTTAAAGTAAGGCTAATAACTAAATATGGTAGATAAAATAAACTAGCCAAGATAAATATTTGTACCACTAATCATATGATTAATTTCTTTATCAAAATTTTCAATTGGAGTATGTTGTTCAACAAAATTTATTTTTGGATTTTCACCTTTTTTTTTTTCTTTCAAAGAACCCTAGTAAAAATCGACAAAAAATTTGGACGTATGAAGAGTACATGACCAATGACCTTTTATGCCACATCTATAGCAATCAATTTTTTTTTTAAAGCTTCTTTGGTAAAACTTTTACTTTTCCCTGTTTCTCTTTAGATTTTTTTTATCTCTTAAAATTCAAACTATTGCAACAACCATGATATCAAGCGTAACGACAGCTACGACTGCAACCTCATCCATTATCACAACCGTAATAATTATATGATAAGTATTCAATTTAGGGAATGGCTCTAAACTAGTTGGTCATGATTAACGGTTTTCATGAAAAGTTCATTTATTTTGCTTAGCAACTAGAGGACATGATATCAATTTAGAATTTTTTTAAAAAATCTATGCATACAATATTGCTGTTAAAGTAGCATATTAGTGGCATTGAAAGTATAATAGGTTTTTTTCCATCATGTCTTCCTCAGTAATATTTTCTCAGCATAATTTTAGTTGAAAAAGTAATTCAAAATACTTTGAAATTATACTCATTTATTGTTTTAAAGTCCTATAATCGTGGGTGAATCCATTCATAGCAAACTTTTCAAAGAATTATTGTTTTGTGATGGTCATATCTTTATTTCAAATTTTGCCAAAGGTAATATGAATCTTTTGTTGTGCCTTTGATCCTTCGTAGAGATAGTAGTGAAGCAATATCATTACTTTAGCACAATTCTATAGGGATGCACCATTTTCTTCTTAATTGTATTATCAAGATTCATGGCTTTTAGGTAAATTTTAACATCAAGTGTCTATGGCAAATAGTTTTTACTTGATATATCAATGGCAATGAACTTAAGCTTTGTAAGGTTTGACATCGTAAAACTAATAGATAATAAAAGAATTTAGAAATGCAATTATGTGAACATATATGTGACATAAAAGATAATTAATAGATATATGAAGTACATAATAAAACTTGATATTTAACTTAAAAGAAATCAAATGATAATTAGTAGAAATTATGAACACAAATTATTCAAAAAAATTTGTTCTCCACGAATATGTCTCTTCTTAAGACTTATATAATCATATAAATTAGTCTTCTTCAAGAATTAAAATTATAAAATTTATCATTTTTAGGTGATAATAAACAAAACCTCTTCAAGATATTAATAACAAATTCCTAACCTCTTCTAGAGGAAAATATAATCTTTTCAAGAGATTAGGAATAAAATTATTACTCTTTAGGAGGATAAATATAGTAAAAATTATAATCTCTTCATAAGGTTAAATATATGCATGTTCTATCATCATGAATAAAGAAAAATAATAAAAAATAACTTTGAATTTATATTTAGTGAAAAGATACTTAGTACATTAAATTATGAATTTTAATAAAATTCATGCTAATAATACGTTATAAATCAAATGAAGATGGCAAAGAAATCAAGAATAAAAAAATATATAAAATTTAGTAACCCAATTCTTCATAAACTAGCTAGAAATTTCAAGGTTTGTTATTGATGAAAAGCTTATACCATAATCTTACAATCTCTCTTCTATTCCTTATAAATCCTATCTCATGAATCATGCCTTTATATAGGCAACTTCAATGGTAAAAATGTAAGAAAAGTTTCACCATTTTTGTCAACAATGAACACTACATTTATGAACTACCATAAAAGCATTAGATCTTTCAATTTATCAATATTCATCAAGCATCCACTGATTAAAGGTTTCATAACGAGGATATTTTCTCTAATTTACGCTATTCCTTTATCTTAAAATAATGGGAAAACAAAAGCTAATTAATTATAATATTGATCACAAACACGTGTAATTGTACTAACTTGTAACTTTTTTCTAATTAGGCAATAATTGAACACAACCCACTTGAAATTAGCTTTTCATTATTCTTCTCTGAACTCTCTAGGCTTGGAATAAAGCTTCCAAAATATGAAAGAGTTCCATGCATAATTAATAACAAATGGATCCCTTTTTAAAAAAAGATAATCTAACTTTCTAACACAATTAAATTGATCATTTCATATAGAAGATTATGATATAAAAAAATTTATATAAGATATAAATTACAAGATCATTAAAGGTGAACAATTTTGATTCACAAATGAAACACAAAATTACAAAAGAGGAATGAAAAAATTTTCACAATATTTAATTCTTTTTTAGTTCTTGAAGAGAGTATTGAGTATTGTTTTTTATTTTTCTTTTTGGTTTTAAATCACATAAGAACAATATCTCAATCTATTTTTCATCCAATAAGTTACTTTTATTTTTATCCGTGTTGACATGCATATTAACTGCCCTATGATAGCTTTATGACTTTTAGTGCTTAATTTATTAGCATCCCATTAATGTGGAAATCAACATGATTTTAATTGCCATTGATAGTTACTTCCATATAAGTTGGATTGCATGGGTGCCTAATTCTAACATTTTTCACTTAAACCTAACAAACATAATACTTCCATAATTAATTTCAAGATACTGATCTTTGTTATCTCTATGATGCTTATATAAAAAAATAAGCGATGCAACCAACATACTTTTGAATCTTAGGCGCTTGTTGCTATACAACTGCTAAGAATATGTAATAGCTCAAACATTTAAGTGCTTGTTTAGCCCTTTTTTTAGTTTATCTACCTTTTATATGTAACAGTAGGGTCAAATAGATTTTTGTTTAGGCTCTTGAAATTTATAAGTCATAAGAAAATCAGAAAATGGATAGGAGGAAGCTTCTTTCAAGATCTTTCTCTTATCTTATTTAAAATACATTAGCTTCTATGGAGAATTTATATGTATTTTAAAATTTTCCCTATTTCTTACTAGAGGCGTTCATGAGATAAGTCAAGTTGCAACCTAAATTTTTTTTAAATTCATTACCCAAGCCTAAATTTGGATCGTTATTAAAATATTTTAAAATTATTTTTATATATTTTTATAAATAAATTTAAATAAAAATTATTTTTTAATTATATAAATAGTGTTTCGAGCTAGGCTGCCTTAGATCACAAAAATGAAACCAATGCTCAACCCAATATGAGTTGGGCCTATCGAGTGGGGTGGGTTGCCTAGCTTTTGAGCATGTCTAGTCATTACTCAAAATATCCTATGTCTCTTAAACTTCTCCCAAAAAAGCTTAAAAGATAAAGTAAGGCCCTACATGATAAATAGCTTTTAAAAGGTAAATTATCAAACATCTTTTACTTTATTTTTTTAATTTTTTATTTTCATAAAAGCTTCATTTCAACTTATAAGTTAAAAAAGGGGGGCGAAACATGCTCTAGACTTGTCCATAGGCCAAACTACCTGTCCGAATCAAAATAATATTTATAAATTAAAATAATATATTTTTATTTAAATTTGATAATAAAATATATAATTATTAATATAAAAATGATTTTTGATATTTTATTATAGAGTGAATAGTGAATTTAGCTTGGTGGGCTAGGTTGGACCAAATTTGGGATTAGGCTTAAAATTCAAAAATTTTTAAGCTATTTTAAGCTGTAACCTAGCCTGCCTGTAAATACCGCTAATAAGCTATAAGTATGCAACATCCTAGA
This sequence comes from Adansonia gregorii, assembly GCA_038382025.1. Taxonomy (NCBI): domain Eukaryota; kingdom Viridiplantae; phylum Streptophyta; class Magnoliopsida; order Malvales; family Malvaceae; genus Adansonia; species Adansonia gregorii. Next base: position 12,793 of record JBBYHO010009201.1, read on the forward strand.
TCTATTTAGTCATATTTTAGTTTTCTGTGATCTATCTTGTATCAAGGTATAATAAACTTCTCCATTCATAATTCTATTTACCATTATAAACCACTATTGGTTAACCAATGAATACAATTGAATGTGAGATTAAAACATTCTTCCTACAGCATTGCAATAAGCGACTCTTAATATTTGTTCCTTTTCTTGTAGTGTCTTACGACATATTCTTTTGCTCAAGCCTTTGTCTTTTGCAATAGGAGTATCAACCAGCTTAATAATGCATTTGGAATCATTCAGAATTTTCTTAATATACAACTACTATGAAAAAGCAACTAACTTCATAGAATGATCTTAGGTAATTTTCTCAAAAAATGAAAGCTGCTTCACTCATGTTTTTTGTTCCAAAATTTAAAGACAACCTAATTTTTTAAGTAAAATGATATACTCCCTATCATTTTTGGCAAACATTGTGTCATCTACATAAGGTAACAAGATTACAAATTTGTTTTTTTTTCTTTTGAAATACACATAATGGTCTTTATCAATAATGACAAAATCATACAGAATTATTACTTGGAGGAAATTAACCTTAAAAACTTGCACACATTTTGCTTTTAACTTTTGTTAGTGAAACCTACCAATTATTCCATATGGATTTCCTTTTTTTTTAGTTTTTTTTTTTAGAAAAACATTTTTTCTTCCATTTTGCAAACTAAAATTTAAACTTGTAACTATGACAAGAAGCA
>JBBYHO010009243.1:0-13515 GCA_038382025.1 Adansonia gregorii
AGAACTAACTCCCATAACTATTGGAATGAAACTGTCAGGAGTTAGTCACCTAACTCATAGCGGTAGGCGTTGGGGTCACTCAGCTCAAGAAAAATAAAAGGTTGATGCATCTCCAAGCACTAATACCATTCAGGCCCAAGCAAACAATTTCAAGCCTAAAAAAGTTAAGGAAGCAGCAAGTGAAAAGCCGTAAAGTTTCTCAAGTTTATTAAGCATAGTGAATACTACATTATAAACTAGTTAAATGAATAATCTACAAAGATTTATGTGCTGTCTCTACTCCTTAATTCAGAGGTTCATCGAAATACATTACTAAAGGTGTTAAATGAAGTAGTGCCATCGAATGTCTTCATGGACAAAATACATTGGCTAATAAACAACATCACGGTGGATAATTATATCTTCTTTATCGATGATGAGATCCTACCCGGAGGCAAAGGCAGTTATAAAGCTCTACATATCACTAACCATTGCAAAGGGCACATTTTTCCTAAAGTATTCATAAACAATGGGTCAACCCTTAATGTTATGCCTATAACTAAATTAAGCAAACTCCCTATCGATTTGTCCAACATTAAGAGTAGCTACGCTATAGTTTGAGCTTTTGAAGGAACATGTCACAGAGTAATTGAAATATCACAATCCAACTCTAGATAGGCCCATGCACATATGAAGTGGACTTTTAAGTTATGGATATTAATCTTTTTTACAATTGCTCATTAGAAAGGCCATGGATACACTTTGTTGGAGCTGTCCCATCTTCTCTCCATCAGAAGCACAAATTTGCGATAGATGACAAAGTAGTCACCATTAGGGCTAAAAAGGAAATGATTGCCACTACTTTCACTGGAAATATCTACATAGAGCCTAATGAAGATGCACCAAATTCATCATTCCAATCCTTCAAATTCGCCAATGCAATATTAGTGGGAAAAGGATTACCAATAGTTAAACCCTACCTATCAAAAAGTACCTACTCAGGTTTAAACATAACTGTTGGCAAAGGTTTCCATGCTGGAAAAGGGCTTGGGAAGAATCTTCAAGGGATAGCTTAAGCCCTACAGGTCACGACTCAAGCTAACAAAAGAGGCTTAGGATTCAAAGCCAATGTGCACTCAAAAAAGTAGCAAAAAAAGAGGATCTGGAACCAAAAAATGACATAATCATTAGGTCGAGAGGGGGAATCAAAGCCGACAATGTTCCCAGCTCTCCATGAGATATTTCATTTAAGAGGACGAATCGATCCAAGCCAACCAAAAGAGCAAAAGGCTAAAGATGTCCTAGTTATCTTAAATAGAGCACTTAATAACCTCTATCTCCAAGATACCAAGCCATAAAATTCATGGATTTTCACTAAGACTTGATTTTGATGACAAGGTCATGATGGTAGCCCTTTACACTTTTCTTATCCCTTTCATGTAACATCAAGAAATGAAAACCTACCTGCCCTCGCCTAATGGTAGATAGGTGTCCTATGTAAGAGGGATTTTTTATCACATATTATCAATGAAATGACTTTTGTATATATCATTCTATATTGTGTATCACTTTTCAACCTCTTGTCTCCATTACTCTTTTGCCTTTATTTTTATCCAAATCCCTTGGTTATGTGTATGCCTTTTGTAATATTTATTTCTTTACCCTTTCAGGTATCCTGACGACAATGACATGGATGTGTCTAATGGGTTGCTACAATTTTGAATAATCAATTTGCACTAGTGAAGTTGATCCTGAATAAGGTTTTGAAAAAAGCTCTATACCATCAGACCTCTTATAGTTCAAGATCCAGCGTTATAATTCTATCCTTTATCGCCCAAAAATGAATGAGGCAGTCAAGGCAGCTAATAAAAATATCAAAAGAATAGTTGAGAAAATGGTCGAGACTTACAAAGACTAGGATAAGAAGATATCTTTAGCACTTCTTGACTATCAGACCTCAGTTCGAACTTCCATAAGTGCTACCCTATTATCATTTTTCTATGGGATGGAAGTTGTATTACCTATCAAAGTCAAGATCCCTTTTCTCAGAGTCTTGATAGAAATCAAACTTGAAAAAGTTGAATGGGTCAAGAACAGATACGACTAGTTTATCCTTATCGAGGAAAAATCCATGAAAGCCATCTACCATGGTTAAATGTAATAAAGATGCATGATCCGAGCCATGACAAAAAGATGCACCTACGGCAATTTCAGCCAAGTGAATTGGTATTGAAGAAGATCTTCCCAATTCATAAAGATGCACAGGGCAAATGGACCCCTAATTAGGAAGGATCGTATGTCATGAAGTAAGTATTCTCCAGAAGGGCCCTAATCTTGTCAGAAATGGACAACATGTCTTGCCAAACCTAGTCAACTTCAATTTTGTCAAGAAATATTACATTTAGTGGGTGAAAACCTGAAAAGGCATCTTTCAAAAAAAATAAAAATAAATAAAACAAATAAAAAAATAAAAAGGGGTCCAAATGAAAATTTAAAAAAGGCATTTGGGTAGCCAACTTGACTACGGTTGAAAACCTGCAAGGGTGACTTAAGAAAATCGATTTTGATGGGACATAAACTAAGATCACTTACAGGACAATGCGAAGCAATCCAAGGGATCTTCTGAAGATTAGCTTATGCTAGGCACATTTATTGTTCAAGAAAGATCCTGAAAAGCACCTAAAGAACATCCATGTCATGATTGTCAGAGGCATCTTTCGCCCAAAAGATCATCCTTCTGGCTACCATATCACTTGTTTGTGAAATAGTATACCAAGTTATATCTTTTTGTTGTCATGAATAAATATTAACTTATTTCTTTTAACCCTTGTACAATTCATATTGCACTTGTCATTTAACTGATAATGTTTGATAATCAACTAAAATATGCATCAGGACATCTTGATATTACATTGAAAGGAAAAGAAAAGCACAGGGAGCTCTGCTCACACCTGATTATCAAGATCATGCACTTTTCGCTTCCAAACACCAGCTCAGCATGACTGTGCACCAAATCATTTCTTGCATTAATAAGCCACATCTAAAAAAACCATTTTAGACTAACCAAAAATCGACCCATACATTCTATCAAAATCTTATTGAAACTAGAGACATAAATCTAATCAGTCGAATTGTCTCCAAATTGTTAACAATGCCTTCCAATTGTCAGAAAGATGATTGAGCCTCTTGAATCAAGAATGTAGACACCTCATTTTGTTCAAACTAGTTTTAGATATCTTAAGGGTTCAAGTAAAAGGTGACAAAATAAAAATAAATAAAATAAAGCTAGCGAATGGGACAAAGGTTTTTTAGGAAGCCTAAAATGCTTATGGACCACTTTAAAGAAAAATTCTAAAATGGGGTAATTTTTCTCTTTTTTGTGACCAAGATAAGACAACTCAAGGAACCTAAGGTATGTACGGGTCATATGTATGCTTAAACACTATCACGGGCCTTTCATGTTTCTAAAATTTTGAATTTCTATGTGTAATATCGATACATAAGGGTTCGGTATTACCTAAGGTGTGGTACTGATCCCTGGCATGATTTTATTAATACAAGTCTTGGCAGTAGCCAAAGTTATGATTTTTGGCAAAATGTATCGATACATAGGCATGCGTATCGATACAAATCCATGGAATATCGATACTGGCTTCTAAGTTTCAAGACTAAAAATATTTTTTTGCTCTTAGTATTGATACATAACTTATTGTATCGATAATTAGGAGTTGTGTATTGAGACACCAAGATGTTTTTGGCTAGTTTAAGCCTTTTTCAGGCTCTAAAAACCCGATTTAAACATGTTTTAACACCAAAGAACTATCATATAACATTGCAAACCTTAACTATGGGTTCATTAATGGATTATAACGAATTTTTGAAGTCTAAACAATTAATGACAAAGGTCACTTTCATAAAATATATGGGTGTAAGAAGGTGGCAGGCATATCTTCAGCTTGCAGGCTTTCACAGCATTTCTACCCCATTGATCAGCATGGCGGAACCAATAAAAAAAAAAGTCAACTGAACAAGGCAGTTGAAGATATGCCCTGCTGCGAAAGAAAAATTAATGAGGCCCTTTGCATTATCGTCTAAAAAGGGTGGTTGAACCAAAAGAGAGATCTAAGAGGAAGCTACCTCAGAAAAAAGGCTCCCAGCTATAAAAAAACTCTTCAGCAATCCTAAAAAACTCTTCACCTATCCCTACAATCCTCCAGCCATTCTCAGCCCCAAAAACACTATTTTGTTAACTCCCATACTCCATTCCTGTAGCTACCCCAAAACACCACTAGTAAACCCTCAAGAACCAACTTTCCATACATTTTAATGCTCCTTTAGCCTTTTAAGGTCAGAGTCCATTAAGGGTACCAGGATACTTTTATGTCAAAGGTATACCTCAAGGACAATTTCATAATTTTTCTTATTGGGTGCCTTAGTGTCGATGGTAAGCCTTAGAATATTTTAATTTTCCATAGAACTCGATCCTAAGTAGTTACCAAGTGCCTAGTGTTGATGGTAAGCCTTAGGAATATTTTAATTTTCCTTAGAACCAAATCCTAAGTAGATACCGGGTGCCTTAGTGTTGACGGTAAGCCTTAAGGATATTGTAATTGTTCTTAAAACCTAGTCTCAAGTAACCACTGGGTGTTTCTACACTGAAGGTATACTTTAAGCATTGGTTCATTTTTCTTTCATTTTTTAATCCTTGGATCAAATTAGTATTTCATTGTTCAGACTGAGTCATATGTCCTTTATTTTTGTTTCAAATAAAATTCATATGTCTTTGAAAAATAAAGGCAATGTCTCAGAGTTAGAGTGGTATGTGAAATTCCTCCCACCCATATGTAATAAGAGTTTTACGGATCATTCTAATGACTAGGTACCCTTTTCAAAATGAGAATCAAGAATTTTATACAAATAAAAAACCTTTCACATTCTACCAGGTACTCTAGTAGGATTTGAAAAACATTTTTTTCAAAACCTTTTGTGTCCTTTTGGTTATCCATTAGGATATAAAACGGAATAATGAAAACTTTCGTGTCCCATTAGTTTTCCAGTGAGGGTGCTAAGATGTTTCGAATTTTTAAAATACAAGATCTCGATTTTCTCTCATGGAATAATAAAATCTTATTTAAACAATACGAGAATTGTAATCAAATGCCACATATTGAACCTGAATAAAAATTAAAATTTAAGTTAACACGTAATTAATAAGGTACCAATTTTCGGGCATCACGAAAGGGTCAATCCTTACTTGTGATTGTCACCAACTCTTGGACCCTTTTATATGATATCTAGTATGATCGCGAGCCTTGGAGTTTGTATTCTAAGGTTTTGTAACCCTAAAATACAAACTCTGATAGGTGACCAATCTCACATAACCCAAATAGATTGGTGGTGACTCTAAATAATAGTCATTTCGTAATGACTATTCAATCTTAGATCGAGTGAATGATTTATCTCGACCACCGAGTCTCCAAAAATAAAAAGATGTCAATAATGATATGGCTTATATAAATAAAAAAAATATAAAATAATAATAAATTTAATAAATATAGAAGTGAAGGCCATTTAAGTCGGGCTTGGTTAGGATTTGTATCTGGACCAAGTTGCGATAGCTTGGCGACTCCACTAGGGACATCTAAAGAGTCAGGCCTAAAAGTAATTATGTGTTAAGTAAATTTTAATTAATTCAATTTTAATTGGTATCTAATTTTAAATTCCATTTTAAAAAAATTCCTTTTCCATTATATCAATATTTATTTTGCACTAATCTTTTTGTGTTTGCTTTTGTTTTTTTTTTTGGGGATTAGGATAGTAGGTTTTATTTTTAATGTTATCATAAAAAGGTAAATTTGTCCCTTCACATACACTATGCACATTGTGCAGTTGGTTATCCTTTGTTAGATATGGAGGGGGCATAGGTACCCAATATTTTAGGAGGGTGTAAAGTAGCTTTGCCTTATGAGGTGTTAGCCTTTGTTTGGGCCAGCAAAAAGCCCATCGGGTGTAGATTCCTATGTCTGCCCAAGGTGTTAGCCTCGTTACGAACATGGAAGACACGCCCACTAGAATCAAACCTATTTCGACATGGATATATGATGGATAAGCATAAGGTACCTTGCTAGTCCATTTTAGGGCACGAGGAATTTGACAACCTAATTAGAGGTCTGATATAAACCACATATAGTGAACCATATTAACCTTTTAGTCAAAGCCATGCCCGATTTTAGATGTCACCAAAATTAGAGACACATAAAGGGATAAAGTTATCTTTTCCTTTTTTATTTTTACTCTTAATATCTTGTTTCAATGATTTGCAATTTCTATTTACCTTGCTCAAATAATTTATGATTTTCATTATTTTGAAGTTTTACTTGAATTTAATATTTCCTAAAGATACTAACTCGTTTTTCCTTTTGGTGCATATTTCATCTCTCATATACATACAGGAACGCTTGCTTTAAAAAGAATTCTAACTTAGATAAATTTTTATTTAATTTTATGGCAGAATTGGTACATGCAGTGATTATTTCCAAGGAATTTAAAGAGGTCCGTTTTTGAGTTTGAATTTAATCAGAAAAGGGATAGCGACTGTGTAGTGAAAGGTTTTGTGTCAGAGTTGCCAAAGATCACACATTTAGACACGACAAAATAATTTGAGAAAGTTAGCTAAAATATGGGATTAATGGGGGGTGCAAAGCAAACCAGGTTTATAAAAAAGTACAGACAGATTGCCCTATTGCTCAAAATACACATGGATGAATAGTTAATCAAGGCTACGATTAAGTTTTGGGATCCATCATGTTGATGTTTTTCATTCAATCAACATGATTTAACTTCAACTGTGGAAGAGATATCGGCTTTTCTTGGGCTTAAGCCATTAGAGACGAGACTCATCTATTGTAAAGAGCATAATCCGACTAGCTTTCTTAAAAGATTGAGTCAAGTTTTCGATCATGATTTCAAAGCCGACCACCATTACATAAAGCAGAAAAGGAATACTAATGTCATTTCATGGCAGTATTTACGAAAATATATCCAAGAGCAATCCAACAATGAGAAGGCTCTGGATGTATTTGCTCTTGCTATATATGGGATGGTTATCTTCCCGAGAGTGTTCGGACATGTTGAAGTAGTGTTAGTGGATTTATTTGATCCATTGAAAAGAAACATGCACCCAGCTCCAGCAATTTTAGTTAAAATAATAAGAGCACTTAATGCATGCCAAAAAAATGGCCAAGGGAGATTTGTGGAAGTGCTTTTTTATCGTACATCTGGGCTCAAAGTTATTTTTAAGGGAAAGGGATAGATAAAGTTAAACCCTACATTTCACACTTTGTTCCTCTTTAGGAATTCATCAAAAAAGAATGGCCCATGTTTGGAACTAAGAAACAATGGGTGGAGATGCTAAAGAACTTAGCTTCTTCTGATATAACTTCGAAGGCACCATGGTTTTCACCAAAATGCTTTGTGTATCAATGTGGTAGTTTGCTATATGTACCTTTACTCGGAATATGGGGCATCATGGGTTATACACCATTATTGGTTCGAAGGCAATATGGTTTGTAGCAATTCATCCCTATGACTTCAAATATGGTTGATGTTGACTTGGAATATCAGGGTGAGGATTATAAAAAGTCACTTCAGACAGCCATTTTACAGTGGAGAGAAAGGTATGAGTTAGGATTAAGTGCATACAGGGAAAAGACTACTCTAGGATATAATGCCTGAAGGAGAGTTTGAGCTTGTGACATAATTATTCTTGGCTCGGATGGAACCATTCCTCGAGTACCTATTCAACCAGAACCTATCATGCCATCCGAGATTGATTTGATTAAGGAGGAAGTTGCTAGAAAGCAAAAAAGAATGAGTGATGAGAATCATCAGCTCCAAGAAGAAGTTGTCTACTTACAAAAAAAGATGCAAGCAAAAGCAAAAGAAGTTGAAAAAATGGAAGAAAAATGCAGCTTAATAAAGAATGACTAGGTCAAACAAAACAAAAAAAATGAAACTTGCCAAGATATCCAAGAGTTCCAATAGCACTGCTAAGGGGATGAAAGAAGAAATGTGCAAGCTTTATGAAGAGTTAAGAGTATGGAAGGCTAAAGCTTTGGAAGGAGAGGCCAAGCAAACTATTTTTAAAAAAGAAAAAAGAGAGCATGCTGGTACACGTCTCAAGTTAAGAAGGTCTATGGAAAAGAATAAGCAACTCTGAGCTATCTTAGATCAAGGGCATGGAAGGGTATCTCAACTGCTTGAGGAAAAACAAGTTCTCACTATGACTATTGCAGAAATGGGATTAGAATTACAATGCAAGGGAGATGATATTTGCGCTTTGGTGCAAGCTTACCGTGATCTAAATGCATATTGGGATAATAGACTATGGTAGGCTGAAGATGATGGCAAATGATGGGCAGCTAGTTTTTTTGACAGACAAATGTACATAGATCATCTTATGGAGCATATCCACTCAGCTGTCATCTAAGCAAGGAAAATAGTGGAGAGGATTAGAGACTTCCAGTGTAAATTAATCCCATAGGATGATATAAAGACGTTGTACTTCAATTTTTAGATAAAGCTCAGAAACAATATGATCAAATTAAAAATTCCTTAGATGTAATCCTTACATGATCAATGATATGAACATGTAATTTGTCATAAAGTTAATGAAAATTTTTTAGTTTGTAATCTTTAGTTAAAGCAATTGTCCCTATAAGTGCATTCATATACTCATACCATACATATACATACATATATATATACATACATACATGATTATTAGTTTATTAGTTCATAAGTGAAAATTACTAACTTAAAAAAGGTGGAATTGTTAAGGCCAACATTGCAAAGTCAGAAAGACTAACTCAATCACAAACCACTCATCAATGTCATATTAGACTTAAAATAGGAAGAATGGCTAAAGATCATTTGGCAAGATTAGAGAGATTAGAAGAAAGTCATCAACAAGCTCAAGAGGCCATGCTTAAAAGGCAAGCAGAGCTACAAGATCATATGACAAGGATGATGGAGTTTTTATTGGCAAGCAAGCAAATTGGTGAATAGCTAGAGATAAATACTTATACCCTTACTAGGGGATCTGGGGGTACCAGTTGAGGAACAGACAACTAAGGCTCAGAATGTATAACTAACCAATATCTAAAATCTATAACAAAATGTCCCAGCTACCAACCCATCGGCCTTCATCATTAATCTTGATGCCCTTTCACAAGGGGTACGTGCAAAACGATAATCACCCAAGAAGAATCAGTAGGCCCTGGCATCGAAGAAAAGGAAAAGCAAAATAAAAGGGTAAAGAGTAAGCTGAAGCAAAGATAGAAAAAAAGAAGCTACAAATTCTTAAGAGGAGACTAAAGGCCATTAAAGGGGTCGAATTATATAGTAGTATAGATGTCGAGGACCTCAGTCTAGTACCAGACTTAGTCTTTTCATCAAAATTTAAAATGCTCGAGTTTGAAAAGTACAAAGGCACTCTTTCCTTTTAAGCACACATTAAAATGTTCATCAAGAAAATGGCTGGTTACGCGAAGAACAATAACCTTTTGATTCATTATTTTCAAGAAAGCTTGTTTGGATCTGCACTGAAATGATATAATGATCTGAACCGCACTCAAATTCAATGCTAGATTGATTTAGCTAATGCATTTCTTCAATAATATAAACATATGGCTTAATGAGTGCCTGATAGACTAACTCTTCAGAATATGGAAAAAAAAGTCTACTGAATCTTTTAAAAAATATGCGCAAAGATGGAGAGACATGGCTTCTCAAGTTTAGCCTCCCTTGACTGAGAAAAAAACCATGATGTTATTCATGAGCACTTTGCGTTCCCCCTATTATGACAAATTGGTGGGGAATGCAACTAAGAATTTTGTTGATCTTGTTATTTTAGGAGAAATGATTAGAACAGCTAGTAAGGTTGGTAAAATCATGATTGGGGAATCTTCTACTGGAAAAACACCAGGGATAGGAATGAAAAAAGAAAAAGCTTCGTTCGTTAACTAGCTAGTCAACCGTACCATCAAGGACCTCGTCCGTATTACCAAAACCAAAGACAGAAAACCTAGAATTCCTACTTTCTTAACACACCTAGAACTTCTCTTCTAACATCATCTCAGACCGCCACTTTGAACCCCCTCAACAAAACCAACCAAGACCCAATGTTAATCCACTAAGATAAAGAGCCAACCAACCTAGATCTCATTGTGAACCCTTTTTTTTACTCTTATAAGGAAATGTTTGATAAGCTTTTTGAGGCATGGTTAGTGGCTTCAATCTTTTCCAAATTATATGAAGGAAATTACCCCACCTAGTATGACCAAAATCTGCACTATGAGTATCATGCAATAGCAAGTCATTCAATCAAAAACTATATGTCATTCAAACAAAAGGTTCAAAGTCTTCTTGAGAGGGGTGCCTTTCGATTTAATAATGGCTAAGCACCTAATGTGGTAGCAAATCCCTTACTAGATTATACCAAACCCAAGATTAGTGCTCTAATTACTGAAAAAAAAGATAAAAAAAAGTCAAAAGTCTAAGAAGTTAGGATTTCTATAGAAAAAGTATGGACAATCTTAATTGAAGAAGGGATCTTTAGCCGAGATCATGAAAGTAACAAAGGTCAATCTGATCCTAATACTAACTTTTGCAAATTTCATAAAACGTTAAGGTACACTTTGCAAAATTGCATAGAATTTTTAGGCATAATCCAAAGAATGATGGACATTGGTGAAATTGGGTTCTTTAAAGAAGTTAGAATAGATGAAGAAAAATCAATCAACATGGCTGGTGAAGGATCGTCGCAATTACCTTATGGTGTTAGTCACCCTTTTATCATTCATTGCAATCAACCAAAGATCACACCACCTAAGATTGAAGTTACTCCTAAATCATTATTAGAGCACCAACTCCATTCTCATATTAAAATAACAAACAAATACCATGAAAGTATGATGGTGGAATAATAACTCCAAAGGTTGTTATAAGCCAACTAGTGGCTATCGACATAACTGGGGTAAGCAATGTGACAAGGTGTGGTCATATTTATGGCCCAGAAACTAGTGAAACCAGTGCAAAAACCAAGTTAAAAGGACAGGTATCTGGAAAAATAATAGTTACCAATGATAACTTCGTAGAACTAAAGGAATCGAATAAAGAAAAAGAGGCTACCAAATTTTTTAAGTTCATTAAACATAGTAAATATAGTATAGTAGAATAGTTACAACAATAATCAGCAAAGGTTCCTATGTTAACCCTACTGCTCAGCTCAGAAGTACATTGAAATACTTTGTTAAAAGTGCTCAACCAGGCTTATGTTTCTCAAGACATTTCCATAAATAAGTTGGATTGCCTAGTAAATAACATTGTTGTTAACAATTTCATCTCATTTAGTGATGATGAGATCCTACCAGGGGGCAGCACTTCAATAAAAGCTTTCCACATCATAACTTATTGTAAAGGGACCATTCTGCCTAAAGTCTTCATTGACAATGGATCAACTTTAAATTTAATTTGTTAATCACATTGTCTTGCTTACCAGTTGATGTCAGTCAGATCAAGCACAGCCACACAATTGTTAAGGCATTCAACGGGACTAAGAGAGAAATCAAGGGAACTATCTTGATCACTTTAGATTTGGCCCTTACCCATTTGAGATCGAATTTCATGTAATGGATATTGTCCTAGCATACAACTTTTTGTTACGATGACCATGGATTCATTTTGCTAGGGCAGTCCTATCATCTTTCACCAAAAAGTTAAATTCATAGTTGATGAGAAGTTGATTAGCCTATTCGGGGAAGAAGACATTGTAGCCATGACTTCTACCAAAGCCCCCTACATTGAAGTAAATAATAAACTGTGAAGTGCTCTTTCAGATCCTTTGAAATCATCAACACCACTTTTGTTGCAAAAGGGTCTGTAATCCTAGAACCTAGACTTTCAAATAGCACCCGTATAGGTTTCAAGCTTATAGTTGAGAAAAGAGCTCGAGTTGGAACTAGACTTGGGAGACATTTATAAGGAATCAGCTAGGCCATTAATGTTAATGGTAAGAAAGACAAATGTGGATTAGGCTTTAAGCCGAAAAGAGTTTAGAAGAAGAAGTTCAAAAAAAGAATGAGAGAAAAGCAACCATCCCTGGGTGTCGGCCAATAATTAGGCCAAAAATCAACTTCCTACCTTTCATTGAAGGAAATTTTTTGCTATGGAGGAGTCAATCTAGAAAATAAAGATAAAGTAACTAGGAACAATGTTATGGTGATCAATGAAGCCTTTAATGAGCATCATGTGGCTGCCATTGAAAAAGATGATGAAGAATCCACTGAGGATCATAGGATTCGCCCATGCCTCTCTAGATATGTTTTAAGGAATTGGACATGTGCTAAGAGAAGCATAGTGTCTAGGCTAATCCTAAAGTAATAACTAAGAAATGAACTTTATTATTTATAAATCTTTTTTTAAGAACTCAAAATGTTAATTTATCATTAGTAAAAATGAAATGCACTTAATCTTTCCTTAGATAATCTTTTTTGGCTCTTTTTCTGTCTTACATACATTTTTTTATGATTTCTTATCTCAGCATCCCTTTCTTATTTTTTTGCATTCATACCTTATTCATATCCGATAATCTTTTGCCTATTTTTTCCTTGCTTTTGTCTTTGCAGAGAAATAGATAAATCTAATCAGGACTCATAAGTTAATTTTGAATAGCCTATTTGCTCAAATGAGGTTGATCTTGAAGAAGATGTTGATGATCATATCATGCCTCCTGATTTGTTAAAAATAACTGAATAAGAAGATGAGCGCATAATACCCCATGAAGAGCCTACTGAGATTATTAATTTAAGGAATAATGAAAATGCTAAGAAGGAGATCAGAATAGGAACAACCATAAAAGCTTCTACCCAAAAAGATCTAATAAGCTTGCTGCATGAATTTTGAGACATCTTTCCATAGTCTTATCAAGACATGCCAAGATTGCATGCTGAGTTTGTGATTCATAAATTGCCCTTAAAGTCGGAATGCAAACTGGTTCAACAGAAACTAAGGAGAATAAAACTAGAGATGCTGTTGAAGATAAAAGAAAAGGTTAAGAAGTAGTTTGAATCTGGAATTTTAAAGGTGGTAAAATATCTGAAATAGGTTGCAAACATTGTCTTGGTTCTCAAGAAAGATTGAAGAGTTAGAATGTGTATAAATTACTGAGACCTCAATCGAATAAGCTTAAAAAATAACTTTCTTCTCCATCATATAGACACTCTAGTTGATAATACTATGAAAACTATTTATTTTCCTTCATGGATGGATTTTCAAGGAATAATCAAATTAAAATGGCTCTAAAGGATATGGAGAAAACCATGTTTGTCATAATGTAGGGAACATTTTGTTACAAAGTAATGCCATTTAGGTTGAAGAATGCAGGAGCAGCTTACCAAAGTGCAATGGTCACCCTATTCCATGACATGATGCATAAAGAAATTGAAGTGTACGTTAACAACAAGATTACCAAGTTCC